>MJUU01049316.1:142730-157960 GCA_002080025.1 Modiolus philippinarum
GGGGGTACCCATCTCTTATCCACTACTCCTCCTGAACCACAGAATAGATTTTGATGAAACTTTAACACAGTCTTTATGACATAATGTAGATGTGCACCTCCTATTTCAGAATTTGATTTGACTGATTTTTGGATTTTCCCATACCTAACCTGGACTTGCCCATTACTAGTGGGTACCCATCTCTTAGCCGCTACTCCTCCTGAACCACTGAACATTTCAACACAAACTTTATGACATAATGTAGATGTGCACCTCCTATTTCAGAATTTGATTTGATTGATTTTATAAGTTCTGGAAACAAATGGGGTTGTGGGGGGTATTTATTAGTGAGCTCTGCTCACAGTTCTTATAGTTATTGAAGTTTTCTTTCTCTGATCTCTTGTTTAAGTTTACCTGGTCAAAAACGCTAAATTGGATATTGCAGAATACGGGGGTCTGGCAATCTGTTTATCGAAGCCAGGATATTTATTTCTGAAAATTTGAAAGTAAGATTTTTTTGAAACAGGAGACGCAATAGATACATTACACATGTTAGCCTTATTGAAAGACATTTTAGCATAATTATTGTTTATTTTTAGGTACAGGAGATGCAATAGATACATTACACACGTTAGCCTTATTGAAAGACATTTTAGCAGAGTTTCCTCTAAACAGCGTTAAATCCTCCTGTGAAACAATTCTTCGTATGATGACATTAAGTAATGTGGTAAGATTAAATAACTCATATTGTTCTCTAAAGATGTTTGCTGGGAGGCGCTCGATTTATTGTCCTGGAGGTCCTGCACAGTACCGTACAACAATCGAGCGACCGAGAACAGTGTTCTGGATCTGTTCTGTCTGTACTGACTTCAGAAGTGGTGTAGTGTGCACAGTCCACCATTAAAGATGGAGTCAAACGTAATGAATGCAGGAAAACAAATGTGAATTTATTGAATTTGTAACGTATTAATAAATGCTTTCTTTAAGATAGTAAAGAAAATTCTTTATCCCAGTTGAAGCAAACTTAGAAAACGTTTTAAAGCTATTGATTTCTTCATACAACGATGCATTTATCCATACAACGAAGCATTTATCCATACAACGATGCATTTATCAAAAGATTTGTTTAACGCAAGTCAGTAAGTCTGTCAATTGTTGAATATCTAAAAAAAATAAGAACTGGAACTCGGTCCTTCAGTTGCTTTGGAAAATTCATTTCATATGGCAACATGTTTGAGCCAGATAATCATGACCCCCTTTCATATTATTGGAACATTTAAAAAAACATAAGCTTTAATATATGATTTTTGACAAGTATGTCACTACAACTACGAATTCTATTGCACATTAATTGTTCCTTTGGTATTCTACTGTCGTTATTTCATTGTTTTTATCTTCATTATCAATAATTCGTTCTCGAAAGTAATTATCACACAATCGACGTCCATTTTGATATAAGAACTTCCTGTTCCAAGCCATTTGATTCGCTTGTCCAGAACATTGTGATCGGAACATGTCCAGCACAGTGAATCGAGTGCCCCCTTGGTCAATTTTAAAATAACAATGATTTAAATTTATCTGATTTTTTGGTATAAAATTGAAAAAGAAAGTAATTTAAGCAAAAAAAACCCCCAAAAACCCCCAAAAAATAAAAAAAACAAAAGATAGGTTACCTATGTCATTTTTAGATACAAATGTTTCCAAAAATGACGGGAAAGTGAACTCTTCAGAATTTTTCACAAGATTAACATGAGCAATGTTTGTACATTACTGTGACAAAATAACTCCAATTTAATAAACTTCTTTCAGAATGCTCCAAAAGATGTTTAAAATGTAATTATAGAAAAAATTAAGTAGTCAACCGTCATAGATTACTTTTATATGGATAAAACCAGAGAAGTCCAAAAATCTTACAGAAATACATAACATGGCCAACAAACATCCTTAACCCTTTCACTGATAGTGTTCCAGGGGGAAGTAACTCTGAGACGATGGCTTCCCTGACAGAGTGAACACATTGATGGGTGCTACACTTTAAATATCTACCAAAAAATCATTTTTGGGACTTGAATCTTAATTTTTCTTTTGCTTGAGAATAAACGGTTACAGCCCTATGTATTTTATTTATTTTCATGTCAATAACGTATGAATTTTCATATGAAAATTTGAATACCACGCACAAAATTTGTCCTATTTTGGAAAAATTTGTATTCCCATTAAAGGTTCCAAAAGTAATTATCAAAACATGAGAAAACATCAACAAAGTGAACGTTTCAACAGTACGTTACTCTTTCGTAATGATTTCCTGGCTGAAAGTCTCATTTCCGTCAAAATTTTATAATCCTTTGGCCATAAACTCGCAAAGAATTTCATCAAAATTTGTTCTCGAACTTTGAATTTGTGTAAAATCCACATTTTTCGTCCTTTTTCATCCAGTTTTTTGCAACGGAAGTGCCATTCTTATTTACATCCAGGAAAATTATCAAAGAAAGACAACTCTAGTCTAAATCGATACACGAGGCGGGAAATTCAAACACGTATTGAATACTGCTAGAATGGGACTCGTCGTCAGTTGTCTGAAGCGAGAATCCCACTGTAGCGGAACTCATCGGCGAAAGGGTTAAAATATTAATAAATTACAGAAAGAGATTAATTGTTGTAAATAAAACCGTGACCAAAATTTAGAGCAATAAATATAGGAATTAGCTTATCTGTCTGCAATGTTCAATGCTGACAGTCTTCTCCTTTCATTTCTTCTCCATAAAGATTGTTGTATCTTTTTAAAAACTGGAATATCACAAGATAATAATGAGCAGATGTGACTAGGATCTGCTTGTTTATTAAAAGATAACAATCCTGACAGAACAAAAACAACCTCTCATACTTGATTTGTCATCACTGGTCCTGTCTCATATTTTTTTTCTTATTGCATTGTTTTCCATGATATATTTTCCAAGTTTTCAAACTTAGTACACAGGTAGATCATAATAAGTGTGTATGTGTGTAGTGTATATCATTATAAAAATAACATGCTTTACTTATCTGTAGACATTTTCATTGAACATCATGTCTCAAAGAAAATCAAATACCTGGAAGTACTTTTGAATGATCCCTAAAATCATTGAAAACCACACTTTCATCAAAAACAAAAATAGTTCTACAGTGTAATTTTCTTAGAAGGATATACATGCAAAAATCAAACTTCTGGAAACAAAATAGGTAAAGAAATAAAACATGAAGAGTTGTAACCTTGAGTCCAAAAAGAGAAGCACAACTCTGATAAGCAGTCTTCACAAAATGTGTCGGACAAAATTGACATTTTGGCAGGACGATCGGTAAAAAATTTCAAGGTGTCAGTCCGAATGTCCGACATTGTTCTTGGGCTAAACTACTGGAAACAATGTTTCAGGCTGCAAAAATGACAATCATCTGGTAGATTTGAGACTTTATTTTGTTATCGCTAACATTTCCTGTCAAGGATCTTTCGTCAAATTGATAAAATTGTGGTAAAATTGACTACCGCTCAGATGAAAACATTCCAAACAGGAAGTGATAAGTATTAAAAAACCGATTTCGGAAAAAACATGATGATTTTCCGGAAATCTCTGATAATACAAAATGTGTGGAAACTTTTTATTCCGATGACCATTTGGTCGGCCATAAAAGACTGCCTGATCGAATGTCCAACAAATTTTAAATGTATTTCCGGAAGACTGGATAAGTGTACAAAATGCCGTCAAATGTGGTTCCTTGAAAATGAAAATTTATGCCTTGAAAATACTTATTTTTGTGGTAAAAAATGTTTTTATGAATCCTGTTGTTTTTCAAATCTCATGTTAACTTGGTATTCCATAACTAACAAGTGTGTATATGTGAGACATGGGCAGTGTATGGAAAATCTGTTGTATTGTAAGTTTATGACCTTTTTCATGCAATATTTATCTCTTTATACAAATGTACATGGTTTATTATCTGTTCTGGAACAATGGACATATGAGATCTTACGGAAAGTTTGAGTACAAATGAATGTTAAGGGTAACATGTTGCCACTGGGTATATAATGTTGCAGTTGTTGTTTAGCGTGACTTCTTGGCATCAACCAAATGTTTCCGATACTTGATAAAGCTTGTGTTATTATCACCAGAAGCTACTGAAGCCACTTGAATTGTTCATTGTAATATTGAAGAAGACTTCTTTTATTTTTACAGATGGTCACTTCCTGTGGTATGCAGACATTATATGGAATGTTTGCCAGCAGACCAAAACCAGCCAATCTCTCAGCAGAACTCAATGCACAAATTATTACTGTAAGTAATATCTCTTTGTTACCATGGTTACCCCGACTCAAAACCAGCCAATCTATCATCAGAACTCAATGAACAAATTATTACTGTAAGTAAAATCGCTATGTTACCATGGCAACTCCATACAGAATCATATTTTTTAATCTCATTATTTTAAGTACGTGTATTGTATTATTGGCTACTCTAAATACTTCATAGATTAGATAACCCATTTTATACCCAGCCACATGAAGGGTGGGTATTATTTGAAAGCCTCAGTGGTGTGTACATTCATCTGTCTGTTTGTCTGTTTATCCATTTGTCCCCCAAATGATAACTATTAAATCAACAAACATACTGTCTTCAAACTTGGTATGTTAGTTGTTTACCTCAAAACTCGGGCTAAATTTGACTGGGTTTAAAGCAGAGTAAGATCAAAGGAATTCTGGAGTAATGCCTTTTGAAACTTTGAAATTATGTGAATTTTAGAGTTTTTGAGTGATATATTGTGAATGAAATAACATACTGTCTTCAAACATGGTTTATAGATTGTTTATTACAAAAGACATGAGATTTAGAGGTCAAATGGGTCATGGAGTTATGCCCCTTGAAACATTGAAATTTTGTGAATTTTAGGTTTTCTGACTGATAACATTCATGCAAATGAAATAATATACTGTCTTCAAACCTTTTATACAAGTTTTTTTTTTGTATTTCAATTTTGAGTTTAGATGTCCTAAAGGTCTTAGGGTTATTTACCTTGAAAATGCAGAATTTGTTATTTTTAAGGGGTTTCTAAACAATATTACATGTAGTCTTCAATCTTGATAAGTAAGTTATCTACTACAAAGCTCAGAACAAGTTCAGTTACCGTTCAGAAGTATGAGTGGATCAAGAGTTATGCCCCATTAAACTTCCTTAATTTTCTTAATTATTGGATTTCCCTCTTACAACTTGTGATTGAAAGAACATAATGTCTTTAAAACTGGTATGGAAGATGTTAATCTAAAAGTTGAGTCAAAGTTTTATGTAGTGTTCAGATTAGAGAGAGGGTGATTCTGGTTATGCTCCTTCAAACTGTACAGCAAACAGAAAAAGAAACATGGAACAGTTTCATGTAATGCACTATTACTAAATTTCTTTTAAGTTCATTTATAGATTTGCCTCCCTTTGTACAGCAAGCCATATTTCAAAGCAATCTGATTTTCTTGTAAAAAATTTATGTGAATACTACATATTTAATCAAATAACAGAATAACAAAATTTAACTTGATATTTAATTTGTCATGTTTTAAAAAGTTATTACTACTGTAATTTTGTTGCTGTTTTTATTTTTCGAGTTTCATCAGAATAATGCTTAGTGCTTGCAACATGAACCTGTAAACTTTGTATTTCCTGCTTGACTTTCAAGTTTTGATTTTAGTATCCATGTGCAAAATGATAATTTTTAGTAATTTGGCTTAGTCAAAACTTGGAGGTAGACATAGGAGCAGAGTATACTTTGTGGCCTGTAAAGTATACTTTGTGGCCTGTAAAGTATACTTTGTGGCCTGTAAGGCAATACAGTCATTGGACATAAATATTTTTTTTTAATTTTACAGTGCATTTCATATAATAACGGCATTTATTAAAAAATTCTATTACTCTCATTTTTTGTCAGAATACCATTAATAAGAGCTCGACAAACTGTTTCTTACTATAATTTTCATATAATTTTTGGTGTTGTGGTTTTGATATTGTCATGACTTAAAGACAAGCTTAAAATTTTGACATCCAAATTTCTTCTATAACTATTGTAAATTGTGAAGTCAGATATTATATATTTTAGGAAAGGATATGGAGTAAATGAACATGAGACCATAACACATATGTTAACTCCAACTGCAATAATTTTAATGAGCTGTATGGCCATTTTGGAAATTCATTCCTAATCAGCAGCACTAGAGCCCAAACAGAGGAAATCCATAAATTTAAAAAAAATGTTTAAAATGCACAAAACCAAATGAAATCCGCATTATACTTTGTATTTAAATCATGACAATAAGAAAACTACAGTACCAAATATTACATGAAAATTATAGGAAGAAACTCATTGTTGAGCTGTTTTTCATGGTGCTATTTTTATGAAAATCTAACAATAAACTGAATTATTTAAGTGTTGACCATTTTAACATGAAATGCACATGAAATTTTCAAAATCATGAATACTTATGTCCCATGACTGTAGTTTTGTTCTATCAATTTTTCACATAGTGACCAATCAAATCTGTCTCGTGTTTCTTTTTGTCTTGCCCACGATGAAAGTCGCAGAAAGTGAGACATAAAGAGTATAAAGTATGAGACAGTGTAAACTTTCACGTTAGGTCATTTTCTCAGTAACTATAAGTGGTAGGTCAATGATATTAGGTATAGAGGTTGGTCTTGAGTAGTATATGATAGTCTGCTATATTGCTTTTGTCTGTGACCTCAATTTCACTGTCCAATTAACATGTTAAGTTTTTGTGCTTAGTTAAGTTTCTCAGTAACTATAAGTGGTTGGTTAATGATAAATGGTATGGAGGTTGGTCTTAGGTAGTGCATGACAGTCTGTCATATGACTTTTGTTCTTGACCTCAATTTCATGGTCTAGTGAGCATGTTAAGTTTTTGTGGTTAGGTTATTTTCTCAGTAACTATAAGTGGTAGGTCAATGATTTTTAGCTCACCTCACAAAGTGAGGGGGCTTATGTGATACCCCGAGTGTCGGGCCGGCGTCCAGTTAGGAAGAATGGTTACAGTCCATTCCTGCTGACTGACATGTCCCACATCAACCATATTGATATGTATGATGCATTTTGGGATGACAACAACAATGCATGCTTCAGATGCTGACTCTGACCTATATTTTATGCATGAGGTACTTGGTTAGGTAGAATGATTAAAGTCCATTCCGGCTTAAAGACATGTCCCACATCAACCATATTGGTATGTATGATGCATTTGGGGATGACAAAAACAACGCATGCTTTGGATGCTGACTGTGACCTATATTTTACGCATGAGCCACTTGGTTAGATAGAATGGTTAAAGTCCATTCCCACTTACTGACACGTCCCACATCAACCATATTGGTATGTATGATGCATTTTGGGATGACAACAACAATGCATGCTTCGGATGCTGACTCTGACCTACATTTTACACATGTGCGACTTGGGTAGGTAGAATGGTCAAAGTCTATTCCTGCTTACTGACATGTTCCACATCAACCATATTGGTATGTATGGTGCATTTTGGGTTGACAACAACAATGCATGGATCNTGTTCAGATGAGAGAGAGAGTGATTCTGGTTATGCTCCTTCAAACTATACAGCAAACAGAAAAAGAAACATGGAACAGTTTCATGTAATGCACTTTTACTAAATTTCTTTTAAGTTCATTTATAGATTTGCCTCCCTTTGTACAGCAAGCCATATTTCAAAGCAATCTGATTTTCTTGTAAAAAATTTATGCAAATACTACATATTTAATCAAATAACAGAATAACAAAATTTAACTTGCTATTTAATTTGTCATGTTTTAAAAAGTTATTACTACAGTCGAACCTGTACTAGCGACTCCCTGTCTATAACGACAAACTGCTCATAGCGACCTTTTTCATCCCTCCCGAGAAAATTCGCTCCTTGATTACCTCTTTATAACGACAACCTGTCTAACGTGACTAACGACAGTAAAAAAACAGGCCGCACGACTCTGAAATCCTGTACATAGCGACTTTCGATGCTCAACAAAAACAGGATGTTGACATTTTTTCGCTCTCGTCAGATAGGTTTATAGCGAGATTTCAATCCGATGATATTGTTAACATCGAGGTTTCATGGTAGGTGAACGAGATTTCTTTATTGGCCAATGAGAATTACTGAATTAAAAATAACTTTCATTCATGAGTCATTAATTAATGTTGACATAATTGCCAAGAAAAATCAATGTGGTCCCAAAAGACAATTCTTTGGATTTAAATCAAAAAGTGGAAGCAATAAAACTTTAAGACATTGGAAATCCTGGCTATTAAGTGGCAGAAATTTTTGGGGTTGGGTGACCCACGTACAAAATTTACGTAACAGAAAAGCCGAGGTTTTGGATTACTTTGAGAACAATGCCCATAGATTGCAAAAAAAAAGGTATGAGACGCATCATCAGGAAAGATGACATAAACTATCTCTGAGTGGAATGGTTAAAAGATGCTACGGAGGGAGGAATTAATGTGACAGGTCCAATAATCAAGGAGCTATCACTTGCGTTTGCAAGTGACTTTGAAAACAATTCATCAAGGTAGTTGATGTTTTCAATCGTGAGGATGGCTTGGACCTGTATATAAAGACCAACTGTCTATAGTGACCTTTTTCCCTTTGTCCCTTGAAAGGTCACTATAGACAGGTTTAACTGTACTGTAATTTTGTTGCTGTTTTTATTTTTCGAGTTTCATCAGAATAATGCTTAGTGCTTGCAACATGAACCTGTAAACTTTGTATTTCCTGCTTGACTTTCAACTTTTGATTTTAGTATCCATGTGCAAAATGATAATATTTATACCCTGCCACACGTAGTGGCGTCGTATTATGTGATACCCTTAGTCGTGTGTCCGTCCGTCCGTCTGTCTGTCTGTCCGTCCGTCTGTCTGTCTGTCCGTCTGTCTGTCTGTCCGTCCGTCCGTCCCCCGAAGGTTTCCGACTGATAACTTTTGAACGGAATAACATACAGTCTTCAAACTTGGTATGTAGCTTGTTCAGCACAAAACTCAGGTCGAGTTCGAATATGGGTTCAGAGGTCCAAGGGGTTCTGGAGTCATGCCCCTTGATACTTCGAAATTTTGTGAAACGTGGCGGGGTATCATGTAATCCACCATTACTATTTTTAGTAATTTGGCTAAGTCAAAACTTGGGAGGTAAACATAGGAGCAGAGTATACTTTGTGGCCTGTAAAGTATACTTTGTGGCCTGTAAGGCAATACAGTCATTGGACATAAATATTTTTTTAAAATTTTACAGTGCATTTCATATAATAACGGCATTTATTAAAAAAATTCTATTACTCTCATTTTTTGTCAGATTTTCATTAAAGTGATACCATTAATAAGAGCTTGACAAACCGTTTCTAAATATAATTTTCATATAATTTTTGGTGTTGTGGTTTTGATATTGTCATGATTTAAAGACAAGTTTAAAATTTTGACATCCAAATTTCTTCTATAACTATTGTAAATTGTGAAGTCAGATATTATATATTTTAGGAAAGGATATGGAGTAAATGAACATGAGACCATAACACATATGTTAACTCCAACTGCAATAATTTTAATGAGCTGTATGGCCATTTTAGAAATTAATTCCTAATCAGCAGCACTATAGCCCAAACAGAGGAAATCCATAATTTCAAAAAAAATGTTAAAAATGCACAAAACCAAATGAAATCCGCATTATACTTTGTATTTAAATCATGACAATAAGAAAACTACAGTACCAAAAATTACATGAAAATTATAGGAAGAAACTCATTGTTGAGCTGTTTTTCATGGTGCTATTTTTATGAAAATCTAACAATAAACTGAATTATTTAAGTGTTGACCATTTTAACAGGAAATGCACATGAAATTTTCAAAATCATGAATACTTATGTCCCATGACTGTAGTTTCGTTCTATCAATTTTTCACATAGTGACCAATCAAATCTGTCTCATGCTTCTTTTTGTCTTGCCCACGATGAAAGTCGCAGAAAGTGAGACATAAAGAGTATAAAGTATGAGACAGTGTAAACTTTCACGTTAAGTATTTATGATTAGGTCATTTTCTCAGTAACTATAAGTGGTAGGTCAATGATATTAGGTATTGAGGTTGGTCTTGAGTAGTATATGATAGTCTGCTATATTGCTTTTGTCTGTGACCTCAATTTCACTGTCCAATTAACATGTTAAGTTTTTGTGCTTAGTTTAGTTTCTCAGTAACTATAAGTGGTTGGTTAACTTAGTCTTGAACTTACTATGAGGTATGAACAAAGCTCATTGTTGAAGGCCTCATGGTGACTTCAAGATGAAGAACAACAATGAAAGTGTTGTTCCTTTGCTTATTTTGTACCATGTATTTGTAGAGACTTTGTCTCATGTGCATTTACTCCATATCCTTTTATTCACCATTAATGATAAATGGTATGGAGGTTGGTCTTATGTAGTGCATGGTAGTCTGTCATATGACTTTTGTTCTTGACCTCAATTTCATGGTCTAGTGAGCATGTTAAGTTTTTGTGGTTAGGTTATTTTCTCAGTAACTATAAGTGGTAGGTCAATGATTTTTAGCTCACCTCACAAAGTGAGCGGGCTTATGTGATACCCCGAGCGTCAGGGCATCCAGTTAGGAAGAATGGTTAAAGTCCATTCCTGCTGACTGACATGTCCCACATCAACCATATTGGTATGTATGATGCATTTTGGGATGACAACAACAATGCATGCTTCAGATGCTGACTCTGACCTATATTTTACGCATGAGGTACTTGGTTAGGTAGAATGATTAAAGTCCATTCCGGCTTAATGACATGTCCCACATCAACCATATTGGTATGTATGATGCATTTGGGGATGACAAAAACAACGCATGCTTTGGATGCTGACTGTTACCTATATTTTACGCATGAGCCACTTGGTTAGATAGAATGGTTAAAGTCCATTCCCACTTACTGACATGTCCCACATCAACCATATTGGTATGTATGATGCATTAGAATGGTTAAAGTCCATTCCCACTTACTGACATGTCCCACATCAACCATATTAATATGTATGATACATTTTGGGATGACAACAACAATGCATGCTTCTGATGCTGACTCTGACCTATATTTTACACATGTGTGACTTGGGTAGGAAGAATGGTCAAAGTCTATTCCTGCTTACTGACATGTTCCACATCAACCATATTGGTATGTATGGTGCATTTTGGGTTGACAACAACAATGCATGGATCAAATGCTGTGTGTGTCTGTGACCTACGTTTTTATGCATGAACGACTTGGTTAGGTAGAATGGTTAAAGTCATTTCCAGCTTACTGACAAGTCCCACATCAACCATATTGGTATGTATGATGCATTTTTGGATGACAACCAGGGATGGGGTCGATTACTTTTAAATGTAATTGAATACATTACAATTACTTTGCTTTGAAAATGTAATCAATTACATTACAATTACAGCATTTTTTATTTGTAATTGATTACAATACATTACTTTCCTCTGTTGTAATCATGATTACAAGTGATTACTTATGAATATATATATATGTCTTTGAAAGATACCAGTGCCTGTTGAAACAGAGATCATTGCTTAAACATACATTTACGCTTTTCATACAAAGGTCATTTGCTGCCACAAGGTTAACTGAATTTTTTGTTCATCTTTTGATAAGTAGATCAAAATTGTTTAATTACAAATGCTTCATGCTAAGCATTTTATATTTTAAGTGTATTTCTTCACAGAGTTATCAGTTTTTACAATAATATCGCAATGGTCATAATATGTTAATTTTAGTGAAATGGTATTTTTTTCATGGTCGATACAACAGTATTTTCATAAAAGCTGCATCTTTTCCAACTTGGAAATGATATATTACCCAGTTTTCTCTATTAACAAATAAAAACTTGATTAAGAAATTGTTTTGAAGTTATTGTTAAAATCTGGCAATTGTATATCCAGTATTTTACACTAATTAGTATTGACAATTTATCTTTTGTTTAATTAGGCATATTAGTTGACATCTACATGTTTTTATTACAATTATTAGCTTGTCATTTTTATGGCCAAGAGATATGTACTAGTACATGATTGCTTTTAATTTAATTTATTAAATGAGATCAACAATTATTGAAGGAATACCAGTGAATCTTATTTCTTTAAAAGTTTACATATTAATTTTTTAAAGTAAATATTGTTATTATGTGCATCTCAGACCTTTACCAGTTTCTTCCCTTTCAAACTTAAAATGTTTAAAATTTTAAGAAAAATAGAACTAAGGTTGAGTTCTGAATTTCTGATTGATTTTCATATGAAACTCTCATTGATATTTATATATTTTAAATTAGGTAATAACTTATGTAGTAAAATAATTATTGTAATTTTAGACATATTAAGACTAAACTTTAGTATGTATACATGTTTGACATGGAATATAAATCTTGTATATTTGATATATGTATCAATCACTAAGTAATCATAAAGTAATCAAAATATAATCATGATTACTCATATTTTTCAGCTGTAATTGATTACATTACAATTTTAAGTAATCTAAAAAGAGGTTGATTACAGATTACACATGATTACTGAAGAATATGTAATCAATTACAGCTGATTACGATTAACGATTACGATTACCCCAAGCCTGATGACAACAACAATGCATGCTTCAGATGCTGACTGTGACCTATATTTTATGCATGAGTGATCTGGTTAGGTTAGAATGGTTTAAGTCCATTCCCACTTTACCTGTGACCTACATTTCATGCATGAATGAATCCATTAAAAAAAAGAATGATTATAGTCCATTCCTTTTTATTATACGACTGCAAAAATTTTGCGGTCGTATTATGTTATGGCGCAGTCGTCGGCGTCTGTGGCCAGCATAACTTTGTTTCTAGTGGACAGATCATCTTCAAATTTGAGTATGTGGTTTCTTGGCATAATGGCTATCCGGGGTTTTAATTTCGGGTTTATGGCCCCACCCGTTTCAGAAAAAGGGGCCAAAAAGGGGTAAAATTGGGTATTTTTGTGTATGTGGACAGCATAACTTTGGTTCCAGTGAACAGATCATTTACAAATTTTAGTATGATATTTCTTGGCACATGCTTTAGCCCGGGCTGTAATTTTATGTTCCTGGCCCCGCCCGTTTTAGAAAAAGGGGCCAAAAGGGGTTAAATTGGTTGTTTTCACATATTTGACTGTAGAATCTTTATTATATATCGGATTTTGATGGGGTTTCTTTCAGTAAATTCCTTAGAAAATTTCCAATCTGGAGTATGCCAACGGATTTCACGTGGCATGTACCGTTCACAAGATAAATGGGGCCCAAAAGGGGCGAATTTCAAAAAATTCATTTTTTTATTTTTAGTCCGATTTTGATGCAATTTTTTCGAAAGGATTCCTAATGAAAAATTATCGTAGCGCTCTACTATTAGATTTTTGGTAACTTGTTTCCTTACCCAGCTATGAGGGGCCAAAGGGGGCCAAAATCGTAAATTTACAGATAACCAAAAAATTTTATTTTTCATCGGATTTCGATGGGATTTTTTTCTTTGGATTCCTCTTGATGTAAGCTTTCAGTAGTATGTCAACGGATTTTGCGTAGCTCTTACTGTTTCCGAGCTATTAGGGGCTGAAGGGGCCAAAATCGTAAATTTACAGATAACCTAAAAAATTTATTTTTCGTCGGATTTCGATGGGATTTTTTTCTTTGGATTCTACTTGATGAAAGCTTTCAGTAGTATTTCAACGGATTTGACGTAGCTCTTGCCGTTCCCGAGCTATGAGGGGCCGAAGGGGGCCAAAATCGTAAATTTACAGATTACCTTAAATTTTTATTTTTCATCGCATTTCGATGGGAATTTTTTCTTTTGATTCCTCTTGATGTAAGCTTTCAGCATCATGTCAATGGATTGGGCGTAGCTCTTACCGTTTCTGAGCTATAGAGGGTCAAAGAGGAATCATAAGGAGTCGTAAGGGCTAATTTTTATTTTCCCTAGTTTGTGTCCAGCTAATTACTTGGTCAATCTCCTTATTGCGTCCATCTAATTATTGTGTCAAGCTCTTTCCTATGTCCATACTCACTTTAAATTACACTTTTTCAAATTTCAGTGGACGACATGCTGCGGTCGTATCATGCTGCGCTCGGCGTAGCCCTTTATTACTGACATGTTTAATTGTGACAATGCTGCCCAACAAGGTGAGCTTAGCAGGCTGTGGCTGCTTTCTATGTTTGGTATATAGGTTGATCTTGGGTAGAACATGACAGTCTGTCATATGAATTTTGTCCTTGACCTCAATTTCTCATTCTAGTGAGCATGTTAAGTTTTTGTGGTTAGGTCATTTTCTCAGTAACAATAAGTGGTAGGTCAATGATTTTTGGTATATAAGTTGGTCTTGGAAAGTGCATGACATGTTAAGTTTCCCAGTATCTTTTAATGTAAGGTCAATAATATTTGGTATGTGGGTTTGTCTTAGATGGAACATGACAACCTGCTATTTGGCTTTAGCCCTTGACCTCATTTTCACGGTAGTGAACATATTTGGTTTTTCAGTATCTATCAATGGTAGGTCACTGATATTTAGCATTTTGGTTTTGGGTGATACATGACAGTCTGCTACTTGCTTTTGTCAGTTACCCTAATTTCACAGTCTACCGAACATGTTAAGTTTTCTGATTTAGTCAGTTTGAGTTTCATATCAATTTTGCGACCAAGTAGGGACGGGAGAGACATCAATTTAGGTCCACACTTGTTATAATTAATACATGTCATTGCGATACCTGTTGCCTAACAAAGACATCTATAATAATAAAGCTATTATATTTTTAATAAAAAAAAAAATAGAAGGGACACGAAGTTGTGGAGTGGTTGGCCCACCTCTTACGAAGACAGTAGCCACCAGCATTTTACAGGTTGCTACAATGTTTCTAACTCACAAATGAAAATAGACATCTTTAAGTCTATCCAGAGTTTTTAACCAAACTGACAAACAACGACTTCATCAAAACTGGACTTTTCATTTGCAGTGTGAATGGCGCCACACAGTCATCATGCTTGTCCTTCTGGAGCACTTAATGACTGGCGCCACACAGTCACCATGCTTGTCCTTCTGGAGCACTTAATGACTGGCGCCACACAGTCACCATGCTTGTCCTTCTGGAGCACTTAATGACTGGCGCCACACAGTCACCATGCTTGTCCTT
>MJUU01049323.1:1784-27127 GCA_002080025.1 Modiolus philippinarum
TGGCCACTAGACCGTGAAATTGAGGTCAAGGTCACATGACAAATGTCAGACTGGCATATACCCAAATAAATCTTGCTATAGGACAAATATTGTGAGTCTAGAGGCTACAGTTGCTGAGAAATAGACATGAATGTGAAAATTTAACAAAGTCACTGAATCATGAAATTGAGGTCAAAGAAACATGACAGGTGTCAGACTGGCGTGTACCCATATAGATCTCCCTACACAGTCTGTGCCTTTAGCCACTAGCCCTACGCCCGAGACTAGTAAAATCAGTCTCGGGCTAGTAAAAATTTGAAGTCACTAGCCCGGTGGGCTAGTTAAAATTGTACCTTAATAACAAAGATTCTTCTATAAGGGCTAGTGAAATTGAGTTCGGGCTAGTACAACACAGGACCTTACTAGCCCCTTCGAGCTAGTGGATAAAAAAGTTTTTGGCACAGACTGCNGAACCATGAAATTGAGGTCAAAGAAACATGACAGGTGTCAGACTGGCGTGTACCCATATAGATCTCCCTACAAACAAAATATGACGGGTCTAGGTGTAACAGTTACTGAGAAAAGGACTTGAATGTGAAACTATGTCGCAGATTTTCTAAGTTCACTGAACCATGCAATTGAGGTCAAGGCAACACGACAGGTGTCAGCCTGCCGTGTACCAATATAGATCTCACTATAGACCTAATATGACAAGTCTAGGTGTTATAGTTCCTGAGAAAAAGGACTTGAATGTGAAACTATGTCGCAATGTTTATGTGCTTATTGAACCATGAAAACAAGGTCAAGGTCATCCAAAATATATGCTGCTGGAAAGGTCATCACTTGGTGGTGCTGTGGACCAAAGATGATGTTTGTATGTATTACCCTTGAAAAGTTATGAAGGTTTTAGAAAAAAGTTTACGCCGCCGCCGCCGCCGGATTGCTATACCTTTTTCTCACATTTCTGTACGTGTGTGACACAAGAATCCAGTGTGAGATACCCATGTGAGATTCATGCATCTCACATCACATGACCACCCTTGACGGAACAATGCAAACAACGTCACGTCACAATATTGAAACGTCAGAAAAAATACAACTTCCTCGGAATGGTGCGGCAACGTCAAATTTTTACACCGCTTCATTTTAGAAACCCATGAATAACTACGCTTAAGATTCTAGTTCAGAGTTTTGTACTTTTAGTACAAAACCAAAACACATGCGATCTTTTCAATTATGCAATTTATTTTTTGCTACGTTGCCTAGTTTCGGAGAATAGATTTTCGTGTATCGGTGGCCATGTTTATTTTTTCTTATTTTTTGACAGAGAAATGTGAGAAAAATAATCAGTCATGGTAAAAAATGTGAGACTGGACAATTCCACCCTCGGGTTCACATTTTCTATCATCAGAAACTCGGCAAGCCTCGTTTCTGACTGGAAAATGTGAACCCTCGGGTGGAATTGTCCTGTCTCACATTTGAGACCATGACTGATTATTATAGTCTCGCCTTCAGCGACTTTTGTCGCAGGCGAGACAAAAACCGTTCCCAATTTCAAAATCAACTTCAACCATTATTTCCTTTCCTATCGGATTTTTTTTAATACATGTAGGAACTCATGCATAAATTGTCTTTATTCGATTTATGAATTATTTTCCCAGTCGATTGCTGCATCATCCCAACTTTCACTTGTAATATGTTTTGACCATAGGAGATGCAGATGACCTGCTTTCTGCAATTTCTAAATCATATTACCATTCAGATCAAAAACGCCACAACCCTTTTTTTAACAATAAAACGTGAAGTATTATGATTACACACCGATACACATTTCAAACTTCACTCGCCATGCCAGTATACAGAGGGTTACATAAATCAATACACAAGCGCTATTTATAGAACATTATTTTATGATCTATTTTTAATGTCGCACGATAAAACTATGATAAACAGACATCCTCTCGAAAAATCAACACCCCAGCAGACGCTTGAAAATTTTCAAAACAAAAATCATAGGATGTCAACAGAGAAAAAAAATTAAAAGGCTTATTTTTATTCTATTTTTATTTGTTTATTCGTTGATTTGGCAGGACATGATTAGCCCTCGTAGTTTCCCTGTACTAATTCAGATAAATTTGTGAATGAAACAGCGGGAGTCCCGTGTGAAATCGGAATTATGAATGAGGAATTCGTCCTCTAAACAAAGAAATTTCATGAACAGAACATCTTTTCAGCAGTTACAAAACAAAATGCAACATAGTATCTACCGCCGTTTTGTAAGTACATTTTGTTGATGTAGGAAGCAGTAACTAAGCAGGAGGTTACAAGAGATTATTTCCTCTAGCGCATTTATTTGGGACATCCGCCTTGATGTAGGAATATACGCAAGATTATTTTGCCCAGTATCGATGTGGTATCGTCCTGAGATGACAGCAATGTACGGGTCCCCGTACAAAAACAAAAGAAAACATTTTTAAAGTTCTGTGTATGAGCAAGGTTTAACTTAACTAAAAACCAACAAAACACAATTGGTAGATTTCGATACAATATTCCTGTGATAGTCCTAATCTAATAAGTTCAGCATGTTAAGACATCTGATATTTTTTAACCTTAAATTTTTTGCAAGTCAAATTGTTGTGAGAAAAAGGCATGAAAATTCTGTCAATAAATCAATGTTTTATTCAATTATTTTCATATTTCTCTATTTGTACCTTTGCAAAAAAAATAATAAAACTCATTTGCACATGGTTGCATGCAAAAAATTCTTCAATGTGGTCATGATGATTCCACTAGGACTCAGTTATAATTCCTGATTTGTCAATAATTTGTCCATGCTTGGTCACATATTAATTGTTCTCCCCAGACTAATATGGTGCTGCCAGACTGCAGCGTCTTCCTTTGTGAAGGTTGATTCCCGCAGCGCTTAAATCAACCGCAGTGCCTTGATAACCTCATCAGCATCTTTATAATTAACTGATTAATTAATTGTTTGTTTTATCAGCTACTAGATAAACATGTACAATGCCTGGTGGGTATACTAGTTTGAAAGTGACAAAAACAAGCTTAATCTTTTTCAATTATGCTAAACAACCTCTGTATACACTGTCTAAAAATATCGATCGAAGTCAGTATAAATTTCTAAAAATAGACTTTCCAATTGGTCAAATTTTAAATAAACACTTGACCTTTCATTAAAAATTTTGTTCCATTGATAACAAAAGAGACAATATGTATGTTTCTGTCAAAAGGAATTAAATATTTACATATATATACAATGTATGTAACATTAAATTTTTATAACAAGGATGGATACTATTTCTGTACGATCATATTCAGTTAAAAATGTCAGTAATTAACCTGGTCAGTCAAGCCCATACCTGGATAATTATTTACTATCAAATGTCTTTAAAAATAATTATTTTGCATCGCCAGACCACCAAATTTTTGTGTATTTGTGTTATACAAATACTTATATGACCATTTTTATTTTCATTTTTTATTATTATTAATAAGGTGGACCACCCTGATCATTCACCTTCCTATATCATGTACATGGAATTAGTTTATCAGTCCATGTCTTGATGATCCTTTCATGACACAACCTTTGTGTTCTCCATTTCTGTGATAGTCATTCATGTCATTGATGTCAAAAGAACTTTTACTGTCCTTTTTGTCTTACAAATGTATATACTTTTGTTCTATATGCATTTTGACATCATTGTCTATCCCATTCACTTATCATGCTTATGTTCTTGTTTCTGACGTCATGTAATTGTGATTTGATGTTTGACTTGAACTTGACTGAATTGAGATTGCGTCTGTATTGTCAAGTGTTTCTGTTTTGCAACAGAATCAACTGGAAGTTTTTTTTTTATAAGTGGAACATAGTTACATGTACATGGCCCCTCCACAATGATTATGTTACTTTAAACGCGATAATCAAAATTCACAACAACTATATTCTCATTTTAATTGAGATCAAAGCTGAATGTACCAACAACAAATCTAAAATAATACATCTTAGTAAATCTGCATTAAAATCAGCATTACTGATGGATATGGATTACCACAGTCTAGTTTCTGCTGTCAAACCTATTTTACCATTCCATAATGTACATTTAAAGCACAAAAAGAGATATACACCATGGGATACAGTACAACGAAAGATATGTTTATAGTACAAAGAGGACCAGCGGGGCCATTGAGGCCATATAGAATCAGGAACTGTTAAAAGTCCATTATAACTGAATTGCAGATATCTGGCAAATTCAACTCGTGCATGCAATTCCTTTACAACTTACATTTTCTGAACGTCTTCCTCCAAGGTTTGTGGACACGGTTTCCATCATTAAATATAGGGACATTATTACGACGATGAAAAACATCGAACCCCATACCACCATGTATTTCTTCATTTTTTTTATCTAAGAGAGGGTTTTTGCATTTAAAAAATACGGTGACAAAAACAGGCAATGTGTTTTAACTTCTTTCTCGTGTTGTATGGGAAAGGAACAACAAATAATTAAGCATCTGTTGCTAAAAGTGATACAGTGGCATTTTCAATCCTTCTGGAAAATATTGACAGCACATCTGTGTGTGTGATACGTCATCACTATCTGCTAGGTATTCATGGATCGAGAATGGTTCGATCATGATATGTTTCCGCATAGAGTTATTTGATGGTTAGTGTATCAAATGGAAGCTAATTTACAATGAATGTTTGTAAATGTCGTGAATTAACGATTTTTCATTGTAAGTGCCCAAAAAAGACGTAAAATTGCCTTTTTAGTTTTTATTCCCTTTCATCAAGGACTTATAATGTCCTTGCTTTTATATCTGCTTACTTTAATACTCACTCGAGCATACTCAACTATCAGTTATGATACAATGTTAAAGAATATAAGTGAAGCCCATATTTTTCAGTTCTTTTGTGTGTGTGTTTTTTTCAGTTTTGTTATCTGTTTTTTTTTTAATTATTTTTTTTTTTTATTATTATATATACTATATTTTTTTTAGTGTTTTTGTTTTTTAATTTTTCATTAATTTTTATTTTTGCTTTTTATGTTGATCTTGTGTTTGTTTTTTATGCTTTTTTGGTTTTGTTTTTTTTTCCTTTTTTGTTATTTGTATTTTTTGTTGTTTATTTTGTTTTTGTTTTGTTTTTTAGATGATTTAGTTTTGGTTTTGTTTTCATGCTTTTTGTTCTATTTTCTTGTTTTTGTTTTGTTTTGCTTTTTGTGCGTTTTTTCTTATTTTTCGTTTTTGTTTTTGTTTTTATTTTAAACCAGAAAATATGTCTCTGGTTAAACAGACTTATTCTTTTATTTTCGACCTTCCAAATTTAAAACATCCGAATGCCTCTGTAATAATGCCGCTCTGTGCTGTTAGCAAGTAGCAATTAATATCAAATGATCCGCATATGGCTGATGTACACAAATATCGAAATTAGCAATGTCCTCGAAATTGGGGAAAATTTGTAATATTCAGACTCTAAAGGATAAGAAGCCAGATTGTTAAATTTGAATTCGTGTTTCGGTATTTCACTACCTCGGACAGAAATATTTGACCATTCGAGTAGATTCAAACCTTCTAGCGGAGTATACTCGTTTTTTTTTTTTTTTTTTTTTTTTTTTTTTTTGCTAGAAAAATCACATGTCGAAATTAACCCTTTCCAAGACTCTTAGAGAGTCCGCATTTTATCGCTTCCGTGACGGATTTAATCTTCAGTGGTTCCCAGAAATGCCACGCCAGAAATATTAAAATTCCGTTTTAAAGTGCCTTTTTTTTGCCATGGTCCCGTTACCCGCTAACTTAGAAATTGAGGCCCATCACGCCTCCAGCCGTTATAAACACTGACTGCTATCCACTTTAGGGGAAGTCTTTCCATGATCGAGCCATAGTTAAGGTGGGTCAATCATCAGAATTAGAATATAAAGGGTCAGTAAAATTGGTATTTTAATCTGTTAGGATGGTCACTCCTCAAGTTTATTATATCAAGCTTTTAAAATTATTATTTTCATTTATTAGAACATCAATTATTTATCATTTTAAGCAAAAAACATTGATAGGTTAGTGTGCCCGTTTTTTTGAGATTTAAGCTCCCGAAGTTTTGGCGGGAAACCGAAGTTCTCTAGACTTTTCATTCACTTTGCATTAAGGCAATAAACCTTTCAAGTACAGTGAAGAAATATCAAGAATTTCGTCAAATTTTGTCTTAAGTCTATTAAAGATGTATGCAATCATATAATTCATAAATTTTGTACTGCATAAAATGGCCTTTAATTTACAAGGAATGAATATTAAGATTTTCATTTAATTTTCTCATAAGACTATTTATGATGTATATAATCTTATTTTGGAAAAGGTAAGGATCAGTGTACAAGAAATTGTCACATGCATTCAAATGAACAAAATAAGAGAAGTTCGTAAATCTGACAAAAAGTCAAAAACCTGACAAGTGAGCAACCGTACGTCATTCTTACAAGTACTAGTACTAAGTAACTGTCATACCCAATATTCATGAAAAGACATATCAGTACAACAAAATACATCTGTTTCCGACGAAGCAATGCTTAGGCTGGGTATCTAATTGACAATGAGATCTGTCGATGTAAGAAGACATTGCCCTCTCCCTAGAATTCAATTAAAAAAACTTATTGTGGAAGTGCGAGTAAGCAATAATCCATATAACCAATTCCACTAAAATCTTTATTTTAACGACAAAGACCAACAAATAAAAATACCTTTCTTCAACGGGGCCATTCCAATCTAAATATTACATGATTTTTTTTGAGTCACAAAAATCACTCTAGATGTCACAAATAATATTCATCCGTATACGTTTTTCCATCGGTCACCAGTAGCTTACATCGTGATATTAAAATTGATGTACAAATATTTTTTCTATTGGAAACAGGACATTATTTTGTTTCATCGCAAAATAAACCACAGTAACACAACGCTATTAACCAGGGGCGCATTTTATTTCACTGAATCCTAAACATAATTTGGATTACTTTTCTATTATGGCTTTCCATATTATTTGATTTTAATGCTGCTGATGAGAGGTTACTCCTTGTAACACCTTGAAACACGTGTACAGCATAACGAAATTTACTGTTTTTATGCAACTTCGGTATTTTTTGTATTTGGAATCATATAAATGATTCGCCATTTATTTTGAATGAAACAAAATCACATTTCAGAAACATACGAACCACGAAGGATGAATTTCAGAAAAGTAAATCAAGATGGCAGCAAGCACAGTATCACATACACTACTTGTTCTGGAATCATTTAAAAACGATTCAAAAGGAACAGTTAAACAGTTACTCCGTGATTTTGATCATTTTGTTTCACACGGACACGGACTGATACAATATTTCATGATGTTGTTGTTGGTGATTCAGTACCATTGGAACAGCATCCATAATCCGATCAAACAAAAGTACCTGCATGATGAAATCATTTGTTAAAAATGACTTTATTGAACCGAACAATAGCATTTGGACCTCACTTTGCATTGTAGTGCCAAAACCCGATGGAACTTATCGTATATGTACGGAACTGTGTTACAAAAACCGACTCATTCCACGCATTGATGACTATTTTGATAAAATGGGAAATGCCGAATATACCATTAAAATTGACTTATTGAAAGGATTTTATCAAGTTCCTCTTACAGAGCGTGCAAAAGAACTTTACACTTTTGTTACATCCACTGGACTTTTCCAATACAAAGTGATGGCTTTTGGAATAAAAAATTCGCCGGCATCTTTCGAGGACAACGTCTCATCAACAGTGTCATTTCTGGAATTGACAGTTGTGAAGCATACATCGATAACATTCATATATAAAGTGACACTTGAGAAGAACATCTTCAGATACTTCGATTTTATTAGCATTTAATCAGTGCCATGTTAACAATCAACCTCTATAAGGTACATGTATATAAATCTGGACATTTATTGGTGGACTTCAGCGGATTATTTATTTGGATATAAAGTACTGAACTTCAGATTGTCAGATACATTTGCAAGTTGTTATTTATATACTGTACATTTAATTTGTAAACTATTTTTTTGTCTTAGTATAAAAGGTAATTTGAGCCAAATTTCTTCTTATTGCTGACGATAATTTATAGGTTATTTCTACCTCATAACAAGAATAGAAAAGAAAGTGGTCAGATTGATTGAAATGTTGGTAAACGGTAGGAAATTTCATTGTGTTGATTCCAGATCTATATCCGATTATGCGTGAACTTCGTTAAGTATATTCTTAATTCTTCCAATATGAATAAAGCCACATAAATTGCATTCTTTACCGAACATAAGATTTTTAAAAGTGCATCCTATTTTGTCAAACGTATCAGTTATCAAAATTTTAACACTTTCTAATCCCACATTTAGAAATAGTACAATGCTGTTCGTCATCATTATAATTAAAGATTTCATATGACTGAACGGAGCATGGATAAATTGCGGCTTCAAATCAGAAACGCAAGTCATTAGATACTACATATGACGTGGTAGTATTGACTGTTTTGAGTAGAACACCTGCCTTACAAGATGACACCGTGTCCATGATATCATCATGCAGGTGGGAGCCTTTTCATACTGGGAAATGCCCCATCCAGTATAGTCTTGGTGTTTCTCAACTTCATGCTTAATGGGTTGATGATCCCCTTAGATACAAATTGTTCACCAATTGGGCATCGATCCAGTAGTAGTATAGTAAGTAAGAACAGAACCACCAGTCTAAAACGAATAATTTAAGGATAAAGGCAACATCGGAAACACAAAGAACCAAACACATAACGTGAGTATGTCACAGAAAATAAAGACACACAAGAAAATGAAAATGAAGACACACATACAAAGATGAACAACACGGACCCAATTAAAACATTGTTGAGATCAGGTGCACCGGAAGAGTAAGCATCCCTCGCTTCTTTCAAGACACCCTACGTATTGTACATGTCAATTGAGACTATTTTTTACATATAAATTTATAGAATTTTGAATTTTGGTTAATCTTTTTAGTTGCCTATCTTTGGAATAACCATATCTTTCTCTAGATCTTTACATTTATATTATCAGTGGTTTACTATTTCTGTTTATTTATTAATATTTTAGATGCAAACGTAGATAAACATTGAAGCAAAAAAGCATCAATATATCTTTATGTTACCGATAATATAACATTTCTGGTAGCTTATAAATATTTAACATGTGGCGTTACGTTTAAAAAGAGTAAAAACATTCATAAGTGCAGTATAGAACAAAATGTTTTCTCCAATAAAGCCTACACGATGAATATTTGTTTTGGATTCATAATCATGGCAATACTCTTAATTCCACTGTGCAATCTTAGTAATGCAGTTTTTACTATTGAAGATACATTTCAGATTCCAAGTCAAAACAGTGTAGGATCGTTGAAATGGGGAAAGTGTTCAAATAGTGACGTATTGCTACGCCACAGTGAGATAAGTCTTCTTGATTGCGTCAGAGAATGCTTTAGGACGTCTCGGTGCAATTCTATAAATTATAGACCTCATTATAAGATATGTGATCTGCTCTGGTTCGACCATACACAAAAGCTGACCGATGAGCCATCTTGTGTTTTCAGTGAAATGTGTACATGGGACAAGGTGTGTTTAAACCCAGTTTCATGCACTTTAAGCGACATTTTGCCACGCCACGATACCATCTTATTTTCTTGGCCCTATTATGAGTTTTAAAGATACCTTTTTGTTTAAAGTACAGCGTGCCAAAACAATCTTTATGACGTATAAATATGGAATATAGGACATTTTGTTTTTGATACGGACTTTATCACGGCCAGTATCAAGTGAGCCCGTATCAAAAACAAAATGTCCTATATTTCTTTTATCGGTAATTCATGAAATGATAAATAAAATTGCAGATCAAGTGGAAAAAGCTGAAACTTTTTTTTTAGCACAGTTTATCTATTGTGAGTTGCAATATTTTTAATGGATTCTTCATTCTACATATTACGCGTATGAACACGACAAATAGTACAAAATATGACGTCAGCATAGCAACCCGCACGTGACGCCTTCACAGTGACCCGATATTTTCGTGATAATGTCCAGTACGGCGATACTGAGATTATCAGTCTCTGTAGATCAAAGGAAATTCATACAAATTACCGATAAAACTATTTAACTGGAAAAAGGAACAGGTGAAATTATCCAAATAGTGATTTCTGTGATAATTACAGATATGTAAGCAATGAACTTCATCTTTATGCTTTTCCCGATTGTCATCGCTGCTGTACTATAAGGTTGCTTGCGAGAAGCAGACCGTTTCCTTTTGTGTGAAATTTCCCGGTACCTTGATGTCATTGACTCTTGCAATAGAAAACTTGATCATTTCCATTTCCTCAGGACAAATGTTCTAGTCTATTGCATCCAATGCTGTTATAACCGTATAATATTACAATTGAAATTAATATCGTCGTTCCATTGCTTGGTTTTACATTGTATTTGTAGAGACTTTGTCTCATGTGCGTTTATTCCAATTCCTTTCATTGCTTTTGATTTATAGGAATAGAACACACAGTAGTAGAATTTTTATTCCGTATGAAGTAATAATATTATCATTACATACTTAGCGAAGATATGTTCTGTTTTGCATATGTAATATAGCCGGAAGTTAACAGTTCATATCATATACTCAGTCTAATATGACCATATCAGACCGCCTCGTTCTGAAATATCCATACCAGACCGGTGATGTGGCTATTTCAACCCGGGTGTGATGATTACTCCTAATTGGAAGTATATAATAAATAGATTAAGACATGGCCTTTTCCATCATCCCTCGACCCATCGATATGGGAGTCTCGGGATGATTATATATATATATTTAATCTCTGTTTATCGTAAGTTGTTTTCAGATGAAGGATTTGTTTATATATGTACTGTAGAATCTTGGTGGTATGTGTGTGAACCCCTCGTGTCCTACAGGAAAAGTATGTGACCATGATGAAGCAACAAGTACTAATACATGCGAAGACGCTTGTAAGTACATAAATCGCACAGGGTATCAAATAGAGTGAAAAGATTATCGAGACTTAAGTTGAGAGTAACTGTTTTAACAGGATGAATGAAATAATATGGAATAAATGCATATGTGACAGAGTATCTACAAATATATGGTAAAAACAAGCAAAGCAACAACGCTTTTTATTGTTGTTCATCATCTGGACAATGAGGCCTTCAACAATGAGCTGTGCTCATACCTTATAGTAAGTTCAAGGCGGCCCCTAGCACCGGTTTGAGTGGAATTCTTTGCTAAATGTCGACCAACGGTCTTATTAACAGTCGTTATTGACCACTGGGCCGAAAAACGATTTTATTTGGAAAGTTTTATTTTGTTTCTTGAAATTTTAAAGGAGTATCTCCCACGTGTAAAGCTCTAGCTGTCAATAACTGATTTCGCGGCTTTTCATTTAGGACCTATCTCTATCAATTTTTACCCATAGTTCGGTTTTAAGGCCTTCCAAATGGTTTGATTTGATTTGTACTGAAAATACACAAATTGTCGAAATTTTCATCTGCAGAAAACAAAATTCACAATAACGCCAGTATTTGTTATTGAATAATCCTATCAAAACGTATTAACTACAGAATGGTCATAACTTGTGATTTAGAAATGAAATTTCATTACTATTCAGTGAAAGTTTAGTTGTGGCATTTCCACGCGAGATAATATGTATGTTATAGAGGAGTTGATGAATGTGAGATTTGTCAGATTTTTATTGTTTTTTTTGGTGATTCTGTTAAAGATTGTTTAGAAAGGGGCATCTTCTAGGTACAGCCGTGTTGCTAGAAGCCGAAAGATTATGTATCAACGAAATGGATGGAATTTGTAATAAGCCAAGACCAATATGGTTGTTTCATAAATTCGAAAAGATTGATATTTTCTTATAAAGCATCTCAAATCTTACTGGCACTAAAAGTGAATATCATCCAATTTTTACTTTATACGCTGTGATTTCTTTTCATCGTTCATTCTTTATTTATGGCGGCTTAACACTGTGGTTTTGTTATTTCTATTACAAATATGGTTTACATTTAAGACTGTACAGAGACAGTTCCACACATTCCGAACAGTAAAGTTACAGAACAGTTTGGCCTGTATAGAAATATCAACAGTAGTACTGCACATGCCTGTAAGGATGGCTACACTGCTTGCGGAAGACCATTTCTGCTGTGTCGATATACAGGATGGATGGTGCAGTTTTCCTGCATACAACGTAAGGGTTTACTCTTCAGTCAAGTTTAATAAATCTATAAGATCTATCATATTTTGAAAGAGCCTCATGAAGAGAGCCCGCATGGTATATAAGATCTATAATCTACATAAAGAACACTAATTACAATTATTTTTTACCCTTCCCTTATATCTTTTTGGTTAATAGAAGAGCTCCGTCAGGGCATGACGTTAATCACATGGATTCAAATCTATATCAATAAATAAGATTTCTCAAAACCACAGTTTTAACACTCAGTTAAGTCAGAACCAAGAAAGGCTCTAAAATATTTAAGAAAAGAAATACATGAAATAATTCATGCAAACTATCACCAATTAAAGTTTTAACATTGGTAGGCACTACAGTCATTCTCTTCCACAGCAGAAATGTGAAAAAATATAATTTTAAAGAAACATAAAATAATGATTTTTTCGAGAAGTATGGACATTTTGGAATCTATCTTTAAGATTTCTTCCACATATCTCTTGATATCCTTTTTATACAGCAATTTTTGAAGAACCGCTAAAATCTACGGTAACGGATGTTAAACAGACTCCAAATAATACAATGAAGTAATTTTTAACATCGGAACCCTGAAATATCATTAGAAAATGTGATGCTATTTTACATATACAAGTATATATAGCAAACAAAAAATCTATTTACATTGTCTAGCGATGTTTTGTTTGCAAAATAGCTATATAAAAATCAAAATAAAAAAATATCCAAAAATACATCAATATTTTATGATCTTTAATTTATTTATTTTAAAAATAATTCGACGCTATCGCTCTGTTTCCTGATTGTTACAATCGTTAAATGACTTCAAATCTCGAAAATCTTGTAAACTTTCAACCTCAGCTTGTTTGTATAATAATGGCAACTTGAAATAGGCCGAAAGCTTGCACTTGGAAAAGCCTCTAAAAGAATTAAATCTCCTTAGTTGACCATATTTGAATGGAAGACTTTCTCTCAGATTACAATCACACGGTTTTGAAAAATGTTTCACCATTGACTCTTTTTCAATCCTGCTTCTGTGAACATTTCCCCTTCGACTGAAAATATTACTACATGATCAAATTCGTCATATGCATTTATGTCATCATGCGTCTCTGGGTAAATCAACCACTTAAGATACAGAAGACAGAAAATAAGTATCAATTCATTGATTGTTCTTTTTTTTCTATTTTACGACGGAACCTAGAAACATGAATAATTCGAAGTCACCAATGCTCCTGAAACGTTGGTAACGGATATTAATTTCAACAAACGTCGACCATCTTATGCAACCGAGTTTCAATTCTATGACAGCGAGCTTTGCTTATGTTATTTTAGAAATTCTTTCAATATTCTTTCATATTTCGCGATTGTTCATTGTATATTGTTCACCGCGACTTACTGTGAAAATAGATTTTTAACATGGCGCGTTCTTTTTACAGAACTTCTAGGCTTAAAATATCCCCCATTAAACATCTTTTTATCAAATTTATCAAGATATTTATCAATTTATCAAAAGACGTTTAAATGGATATAAAACAATGTATACTGGTAATAAAAACTATGATCCATGTTGAAAATCATAATAATTCACGATAATATGCAGAATTTTCTTACAAAGTTATTTACAGTTTTAACATCCGTTACTTTTTGGCCATAATTGATAGTTTGTGTTTCGTTCCTTTTCTGTCTAGTAAACATGCTCTTTTCAACTTGTGATGAAAATAGGCGAACAAATTCATTGATTATCTACTGTAGGCAAATTCAATTCCTGAAATACTACAACCTTATCAATTATTTTCATAATAAACCTTTATTTGGGATTAATTTAGATTTGTCATTGCTTTCAAATGTATCTTTCTACATTTTGGAGTTGATATTATTAAAACAAATGCCTAAATTGAGATTCGTAAAAAAGCAGTATTTTATTTTGTGTTTAGCATTTTGGTCACGTGTGTTAATGGTAACAGATGTAAATGGCCCTCTCAACATTTGACTACTAACTGGACAGAAACTCCAACATTTAAATGATTCTTGCATTTCTCAAATATATCTGTACGTTTTCTTAAACAAATATTGCAAACAAGCTCCTTAAACATGTTACATCACTGCCAAAACTTTGTCGCGGATGTTTATTTCTTATTGGCGACAAGTTTCAAAATGACAAATGAAAGTTCAGATGGAAAAAAGTCAAGTATCGATGCAAGCATTTCTTTTTCAATTGAAAATAAGATGTCCTCGACATATTTTTTTCTCAATTTTTAATGAGTTATGACCAAGTTGGAACTTGTTTTTGGTGCATTGCTTTCTCGGTAACGCTTGTTAATACGAAATTAAAGACAGCATGAAAATTACATTTTCAAAGTTTTATTCTTTAAAATGTCTGTTTCTAACTGCATACACTGAAAAACAAAGTAGCTTCCGTCTTAAAATTTAGTTTTAGAATATGAAATATCCGATTTCAATAATTAAGGCGTTAACCTCAAAAACTAAATTCTGCGAATGACAGGGAATTTTAGTCCAAATTTGGATGTTTAAATCCAGCGTGTGCCAAAATTGTTGATAGTATCATGCTACTGTTGGTTTATTTGTTTTCCTTAGGTAACAATGGTCCAAAAAGAAACGTTATTTTTACATTTTTTAACCGACGACAGTGATATTACAATTTGGGTCACAATTTTGAGAATGACTGACTATGTTCTTTATCATTTCAGCCCTGGTACGAGGGTTAAATACCACATTTCATTTTATATCATGCTACATATTTATGATGAAGCAATTTTACGTTAATCATAGTGTTAGCAATGCGGATAGAGCAGGTAAAATTTGAAAACAATGTCATTTATTTTATACAACCAATAAGTAAATGATTTTTTTTTTTTTTATTTTCCTTTTTCAGAACAAAAGGGTGAATTTCATGAATTTAGAGGCAAGTGTTACTGGGTTACGGACATGAAAAAGTCTTGGTTTGACGCAGAGGTCAGTGTTTAAAATATTAGTCCTCAATTATTTTCGTTCTAGACATTAAGTAAACCCATTTCAATGAGAATTAATTACAAGAATAGGTTTCCAAAATACTAAGTACGAATAAAGATGTGAGCTTGATCTCGATATCGAGTTACAAAAACAACTCAAAAATTGTTTTATTTCATGGGCATGTCTAGACAACCTCAATTCGTAACAGTTTGGCCTTTGTTTGCACTTATTTTAGTCTTTGATTCAACATTCAGCAAATATTTATTTAAAATGGCACGTGAGACACCTACATGGCCAAAATAAATTGCACACTTTCCCTATGTTAGTTTTTTCTCAGCTTTTTGAAAATTTTAATAAAGAAATAAGAAAGGGGAACACACAATGAAAATAATAATAATAATAATAATAAAGTAGTATTTTGTCTCGACTTTAGTTAGCCGACATATAAGTGAAAAACGCACCAAGAAACAATCTCCTTTGGTAGACTTACTCGGTCTGTTGAAAACCATTTTGTGTTATGTACCTTTTTATTTTGGTAAAAACATTAACTAGAGGTTCATCAGACATCCACAATCATTCATCTTGTATATTTTAATCAATGAAAACCATGAAACAATGAATTGTAATAAATAAAATGTTTAAACTTTTAAAGCAAAGCTATGGAAGCGTATATCCTTCACGAGTTGCCAAATTGTTTTGTTGACAAGTAAACATAAACAAGTAGGAAAGATGCATTGTAATTCAACTTGTCGACTTAAAATTGTTCACTTTTCTACTTATTTTCTTGACTTTATAGACAATAAAAAAGCAATTATGTCTACTTCTTTGAACCAGTAGACACATGGAAGGTTTACTTGTTGAGTTGTACCTGTTCTTTTGAGGACGAAGTAAAGTTAATTTTGGGTACTTGTCCAATTACCAACTAAACGTCTCGTCTTTTTGGAAGTTTACTAGAAGCATTGAAACGACACAAGTCATCTTGTCTGAAGTACACTTGTTTAGTTCATTTGATAAGTTTTTGCTACAAGTCCACAAAAGAATTAGCAAACTTCTAACGTAAATTTCATTTCTTTCCGACTTAATACACGTTTTTCCCGCATCACATGCTTCACACACGACGGTCGATCGCCATTGAAAAGGATATCTGAAGGTAATTTATTTGATTTTATGTTAAATATCTCTAATTTGGAATGAACTAGTTTTATAAATCGAAAAAATATCATGATATTAAAGCATTAAAAAAAAAATGGTCTTTTTACGCAGTATACTCGCTGCTCAAGGACTAAGACATAGAAGTACAGTCCCACGTATACACAAAGGAATCATGCCATTTTTTTTAGCTCTTCTGACTATGTCAGAGTGAGCTTTTGCCATCCGGCACTTTGCGTTCTTCGTCCGTCCGTCATGGACTTTTTTAAATTCTTCTCCAGTGAAGCCACTGGGCCAAATTGAACTAGGTTTTGCCTGAATCATCACCAGGTTATTGGCTTTCAAAGTTATGTTTGATTAGTCCAGTAAACAAACAAAATTTTCGCTGTTTTTTTATTCATTTATATTTGGTAATTACCGGAAAACCAAATAAATCGCTCATAATCAATCTGCCCTTTAATCACTAAAATATTTCAATTTTCGTTTTTTCCGTCTTCTATTTACTAAAATATAGAAGATAAGAGGTCGAGTGTAAATTGATAAAACGTTTCCCATGTCAAGACCAACTTACCCTACAATTTTGAAGAAAATCCTGAAACCCATGTAGGAATATCAAAAATAAACTTCATGTAAAATTCATGAAATTTTCCCATATCAAGATCTACCTATGCTGCAAATTTGAAGGAAGATGGTAAACCCATGTAGAAGTAATTGCCCTTTTATCACCAAAATATTTCAATTTTTACATGGTTCGTCTTATATTTCAAATAAAATAAAAGATAAAAAGCAAGTGTAACTTGATAAAATGTTTGTTAGGTCTACATACCCTGCGGTTTTGAAGGAAATCCCTGAATCAATGCAGGAGTAATTGCTATTCACCAAAATTTTTCATTTTTTACATTTTTATTTTCAAGAATGTAAAAGATAAGGTCAAGTGTAAATAACAAAAATACCGAAATTACCGTAAATTTATTGTCTGCAGATAGCTATTTCGGCAACTGATGTCTCTTCAATAAATTGATAAAATGCGTGCCATGTCAAGAGCTACCTTACCCTGCAAATTCTGTGGCAAGACCAAAAGGCCAGGTAGGAGTTATAGCCCTTCGTAAACCATTGTTTAACATTAGACCCTATAGGGAAAACACATTTCAAAAATTTCCATGGACAATTGAAAACAAACCTGTATACCCTGTATTCCTTCGAGTGTCCCCTCTAAAATTGTATCACTGTTACAAAAAGGCTGCCAGACAGACCTGAAGTGTGGGAAAATATTTAGCCTAACTTTGCTACTAAAGAATAGATGAGCGATACAGGCATGGGTGAGCCTCTAGTGTGTCATCCATTTCATTTCCAAAAAGCGGAAGGAGATATATAGTTTCTACAACGAGAACTAAGTTGATTATGAAATTTCTCACATCGAGTTAAATAAATTTTGCAAATGTTTGAAAACGAGGCTTGCCGAGGATTATGTTCCGAATAGATTTGGCGGGAAATTCCACGCGAGTTGTTCTCTCACTAGTGACGAGAAATATTTTTATCACATCGGTCAGACGTTGGCTAAATTTGCTAGAAATTAGAGAAAATTAAATGATGGCCAACTTGGACGGCGGTCAAAAGTCAAACATTCAAAATATCAACCGATCTTAATGGAAATTGATAGAGAGATTTATACCTTTGTACACTGGTACTATATGGCAAATATTTTGATTATGTAAAAAGGTTGCAAAAAGTCAAATAATTCTAAATAATTCACAAAAATTCGAAGATTGATACAACCTGAATGGATATTGGTATAATATGGATTTTAGGACACTGAATTTTATAACGGTCATTTTGAAATAAAATAGCCGCTTAATATACAATTGCTTAAATTTGCATGAAATTTTGTTTCCAAGTCGATTATTGATTAAGCGGCGATTGATTTTTTTTTTCATAATGGTGACCCATTAGTTATAAAACTGCAATTCACACTCGCGAATTTCAAAACAGATCAATTATTAATAACCTTTAATCTTTTTTTACAGGTCACATATAGTCATGATACCATATCCAGGTGACAATGCTGATATTGAAGAACTCGTTATATATTATTTTAGGCACTTGTTCACGACAGAAGAAATCCGCGGTTTCTTATTGCTATGTCATGGCAGATTAGCTAGCATATCAACAATTGAAAGAATTAAAAGAAGAATTGGATGGAGACTACGGGAAAACACTAGTGATCTCGTAATAGTTGCTCAGAAAATATATGAACTCCGCCGAGAAGGTTATGACAATCTTGGTTATAGGTTTCTATGGAGACTTTTGAATACACGGTACAATATCTGTGTGACACAGGAAACTGTTCGGTATTTACAGCAAGCAATAGATGGAGAAGGTGTTACTTTACGAACAAGACATCTGTTGCGCCGAAGGACATACGTAAATAGAGGGCCTAATTATATGATTCATATAGATGGCTATGACAAATTAAAGCCATTTGGGATTGCACTCCATGGCGCTATTGACGGGTTTTCTCGCAAAATATTATGGCTTCAGGCTGGACCTTCGAATAACAATCCAAGATATATTGCAAAGTATTATTTAAATTATGTCAAGGAAAGGGGATCTCTACCGCGTGTAATACGTTCCGACCACGGCACAGAAAATGTGTTAGTTAGCATTGAGATTTAACCATAATGATGACATGTCTGGAGAGCGAAGCTTTTTGTCAGGTAGATCTACCTCAAACCAACGCATTGAACGTCTATGGAGAAACCTTACAGAAAGTGTTATCAATTACTGGAAGAACTTGTTAAAGGATATGCGGGATATTGGTGTATTATGTCCTAGTAACCCACTCCATATTGAATGTGTTTGCTTTTGCTTTCTTCCTCTGAGACAAACTCAACTGCAAACCTTTACTGATTTATGGAATACCCACAGAATAAGATCACAAAGAAGATTAGAAGAAAACGTTTCGGGAATTCCAAATGTACTTTACTTACAGCCAGAAATTTATAATTGCATCGACTATTCGTTTCGTCTGCCATGTACTATTCCAGCAATAGATGCTCTGAGTATGGAATACGCAGATGATATGCCAGTTAGAGGATGCAATGACGACTTTTTGGAATTTGTTCGGTTTCTCACGAATCAGCCACCACAAGATACTCTTCTGCCACGAAATATGGAAATGGCACTGGAAATATTTTTTACTTTGATATATGCTTGTGATGTATTTTTTGATAATTAAAATATACTCATACATGTATTAAATCTATTATCATCTTATACTAATCATGATACATTATTACTTTATGGGTGCAATAGTGTAGAACGATGACTCAGACACATATTTCTCCACTTCTACCTACAGATTATGCCCTTTTCCCCGTTCAAAAATGAAAAATTGAGAAATAACTTTTAAATATTGTTAGATTAAATACACAAAAACACAGTAATTTTCGGTATTTTGTTATTTGACCACATATTTATTGGGAGTTTGTCTCATGTACATTTACTGCATATCCCTTTCTTATTCACGTAAAACGCATATGCAATATTGTGACAAAACGCTCCCCGTGTGATATTCTGTGATATCGCATTTTTATTCCAGAATACGATTGGTTTGCTTTGACGGTTAGGGATAAAATTAATACAAAGAAAACACATAACTAGTAGAAGAAGCCTTCAACTGAAATCTGTTTTTTATTAGCTCACTTGACCCGAAAGGCCATGAACTTTTCTCATCCCTTTGCATCCGTTTTCGTCTTCATAAACTTTTTTATCATTATCAACTTCTGAAACCTCTGGGCTTATTTGAACCAAACTTTGATGGACTGTTCCTGGGATGGTTCTCTTTAAAACTGTGTTCTGTTTTAATTCACAGGCGCTTGGAACAAGGATACACACACCCGTTTTTAGGTACCCCCTTTTCAAGTTTTTTTTTAATTTTTCATCTAATCAAAACTCATAAGTGACAGAAATCACAAGAATATGCTGTTTTAACAACTTTGACAAACATCACTTTCCGTCTCTTGTCCCAAGCGCCTGTGTTTCAATTGTCTGCAATGGCTAGACATAGTTTAACTTTAGACCCCATAGGAATTTTTTGCTAGATGCCATCCAAAATGGCCGCTTTGGCTTGACATAGCTTAGTGGAATGGTCCTTGGATGGTTCGGTTATAAAATTGTTTTTGATTTTGCTGGACGCTATTCCATATGACCGTCATGGCTTCGCATAATTTTGAAGTTGAGTATTAGTCCCTATTGGAGTTTTGCCTCTGAAATCGTTAGGCTTATTTAAACCAAACATTGGCGGATTGGTCCTAGGCTAATTTTGTTCGATTTTGTCGGCGCCATCCAATATGGGCGCCATGGCTCGACAAAGAATAGATATAATATTTTGCGTTCATTTTGATTCAGATCGAGTTCGCATCCGGTTTTGTGCATTACAAAAAGAAGGGTGCGTTCGACCAGCAGACTTGTTGCTGGCACATGGTTGGTTCCAGCTTCAGTGTTTATTTATGCTCCTTGTGTAAAAATAAAATAACGATATTATTGTAAATTTCCTTTCTGCAGAAGGCCTTTTCGGCAATTTATGCATCACCAGTGCAGATCATACCAAAATAGTGGAAGACCGTCATTTCTAAAGTTAATGTATGAATGAGAGCAAATGCATCCGAAGTTCCGAAAGAGTAATGCCAAATTATTCAAGGTCAGAGCTTTGCACACGAGGGAGATATCCTTGACTTTATGTGTAAACTTTGTGTTTTCCCTGTTTTGTTAATTTGTCATTTTTCTTCATTTATTGTAGCCTTTTCTGGCCATGTCTTTGATTTAAGAGTTGTTTGATTATCCCCTCGGTTTGCTGATTTGATATCCGTTTACCGGTCTTCCAACGGTAAAGTTTTCACATAAAAATGGGTCGTTGAAATAGACATAACAATGCTGCAGTGACATTAAACAAATCAAAAGTATGATCAATTCACGATTAATACAGCAGTGTAGTAATTTCTTTCATAGAGAAGCTGAACTAACAGCTGACAAGATCGATTACTATGGAAAAGGTAAGCATAGAGATCCGATTGTTGAAGCGTCTTCCTGTTCCGAATTTAGTTAACAAAGATATTCCATAAGAACCGTAGCCTATATAACGCTCATGAGTCATGAATCTATCTCATTATCGATGCCGAACCATGCCCCGCCCCATCTCTCATCCCGCTATCTCTTATTATAATTGCCTGTGAATGATTAATGCCTCAATCATGATCCCTGGTAATATCCCTCATGATCCATGACTTTTTATCCTATGATCAATGCCTCTTTCTCTGGTGGTGCATGCCTCATTCGGTAGTATCTTAATTTATTTCCAGTGTATTTATCCCCGCACTTTTGTAAGAAAGTTCGGGGATATTGTCGTTGCCTCCTCCCGTCCGTCCCGCTTCCATGTGACGCGAACTCCTCCTACATCTTTGGATTTAGAAATTTTATTTTAGTATAGAATTGTTGCATATATCATGTAGATGCGTAATAAGCGTTCGGAATTTTCATATTGATCGGATGAAAAAACAAGATGTCCAAAGATGTAAATTTGTGCATCTTTCGTGTGACGCGAACTCCACATCTTTGGGTTAAGGAAATTCAATTTTATTTTATTGTAGAATAGTTGCATATAGCCTATAGCAGCGCAATAAGCTTTCGGAATTTTGATAACTAGTCCGGATGAAAAAACAAGAGGTCCAAAGGTGTAAATTTTGTATCTTTCATGTAACACGAACTCCTCCTATATCTTTGAATTAAGAATTTCATTTTATTATGGAATACTTGCATATAACCTGTAGATGCGCAATAAGCTTTTGTTTGTCTGTTGCCTTCCCTGTGTGTTTGGGATTGTTTGGTTGGTCGAAGGTGGGTGGATGTTTGATTTATTTTTTCTGTCATTGTGGGAATTCCCTGTCATCCATTCTTATATATTTGGAATTTTGATTCCAGTTCCAACTTTGGTAAGTATCCTGAAACTGTCAAAGACATGGTATTTTTGGAAATTCTTCATAGCAACGATACTTTATGAATACAATTTAGTATAATCCTTCATTTTCATAACTTTATATCCAAAAATTTTTGATTCCAACTTTGGTAAATTTTCTGAAACTGTCAAAGACATGGTATTTTTGGGAATTCTACATAGCAACGATTCTTTACGAATTCATTTTAGTAAAATCAATTGTTTTTATAACTTAATTTCCAAAAATTTGTGATTCAAACTTTGGCGATCTTCCTGAAATTGTCAAAGACATGGTATTTTTTGGAGTTCTACATAGCAATAATACTTTATGAATACATTTTAGTAAAATCAATTATTTTTAGAACTTAATTTCCAAAAAATTGCGATTCCAACTTTGGTAAATTTCCTGAAACTGAGAAAGACATCAAGTTGTATTTGGGAATTCTACATAGCAACGATACGTTACGAATAAATTTTAGTCCAATCGATCATTTTCAAAACTTTATTTCAAATAATTTGTGATTCTAATTTTGGTTATTTTTTGAAATCCCGAAATCCCATGGCCAAGGTTTAGGGTGCGGGTAAAGAGCTGGCTGTCGTCTCCGGTCCCTAGCATCGACCTGAACGGTATCTACTGTTAGATGCTACAACCATGCTCTTAAGCCCATGGCTGCGGGATTGTCAATAAATATGTAAAAACGGGCAAAGTAATCATTACACATTCATCCTTTGCCCGACAAAGGGAAGTAGTGGGATTGAAGAACATATAAACGATTACATCAAAAGTCGATGTAAAAAACTGCAATATAAATTCAGTAGATGAGGGCAATACTTTAGCAGATGAACAGAACCAAATCAATTTGCTCTTGAAAAAAATGGAAATATGTTAATTAAAATAGTATATTAACATGAGAAATTCTCTCATGCACAATGAAAAATAATTGTATATGGAGTAAATGTACATGAGACAAAGTCTCAATAAATACGTGATGAAAGCCAGCAACTGAACGACGCTTTTATTGCCCTTCTTAATCTTGAAGTCACCATGAGGCCTTCAACAATGAGCAAACGAGCATACCTCATAGTGAGTTAAAGACGGCCCCTACCGGTCTGAGTGGAATTAGTTGCTACATGTCGATCAAAGCTACATCCATCTTAATAAATGTCACGGATCCAGGGTTAGGTCAACAAACATAAAATAACTAGCAAAGTTTCCCGACAAAGACTTGATATAGAAACAGCAAAAACATATAAACGAACACAGGGCACTCATCAAGATAATTGTAAGGAAACTTGACAAAAACATTCGGATGATGTGAACAATATGTAAACAGTTTAACATAATTTTGTAAGCACGACGCCACAAATGTAAATTTGAATGTGTATACATGAGATATTCTCTCATGAACAAGTACACCATAACTGTAAAAATCAGAGCATACACCTCAAACACGGGGAATAGTTTTACGCACTCCACACTGCATGTGAGACAAAGTTCTCTATCAATGAAAAATAATGAGATATGGAGCAAATGTACATGAGAAAAAGTCTCAATAAAAACTGGACGACGCTTTTATTGTCGTTCTTCATCTTAAAGTCACCATGAGGCCTTCAACAATGAGCAAACCCTCATACCTCATAGTGTACATGTCATGTTTAGATCTCATAATCAATGATTTTCTTATGAGTATGTCTCTTACTCTGGTGATCCATACCTTAGTCTCTAATAGGTCATACCAGATCTTTCGTGATGAATACCTATTACTCAAATAAGACTTGTCTTTGTCACTAATGAGCCATGTCATGCCTCCATCTTTCATAATGAAGACCTCTTTGTCGTTATTTCATAACGGATGTCTTAGACTCAAATTTAAAACAATGCCTCTCGCTCTAATATATTTATAACTGATGATCCTACATGTATCCATCATGATCCATGCCTCTAACTCAATGGATCAATTCGTTTAACTCTTAATGATTCATACCATTATTTCTCATGATCCATGCATCTACTTTCATGATCCATACCGCTATCACTCATTCGCACCTTTTTCTCACATGACCCATGATTCAGCTCTCATGATCCATGCCTCTACCTCTACTGGTCGATTCCTCTCTCTTTCATGATCAATGCTTGTAACTCTTATGGTGTATGCCTGTATCTCCCATTCATGCACCTGTCTTTCATTATCTATGCCTTGTACATCCTGTCCTTAAATGTATACTGATTACATTATATCCCGATTACATTTACGTTTACAGTTATAATACCGTCCTTAATTGTAACCGATTTCAAATACGGGGTATTGTAAGGTGCTGCATTACCTAACATAATTGTAATCCCACACAAAAAATAAAGAAAATATTGTAGCAATTTTTCTGTAAAATACAGTAAGATCCGGACATAACCTCTCAGGGAAGTCAATTTGGAGAGCAGTTATGAGAACAGTCCAAAGTTAACTTCAAGTTAACTTGGAGCAGTCCTAGATCCCTGACTGCTCCGACCACTCGTAAACCCTAACTGCTCTAACCAGTCATAGAATCCTGACTGCTCCGACCAGTCATAAACCTCTGACTGCTCCGACCAGTCATAGAATCCTGTCTGCTCTAACCAGTCATAGATCCCTGACTGCTCCAACCAGTCATAGAGTCATGACTGCTGTGAACAGTCATATAATTTTTTCTTTTTTATTATTTTTGCCCGGACTAGTGATAGAATCTGTCTGCTCCGACTGGTATTATTCAGGGACGACCGCGCCTGTTCAATAATTGAACAGACGTTTGAAATAATAAAAAATAATAATACAGTATTGAAATAAATAATAATAATATGGTATTTCATGTATGTAGTATGATCCTCTCGACAGGTATACCTCCCCGACACAAGTTGGCCCTTCCTCTAAAACATGATCGGAGGAAAGAATTCTGTAAAATCCATGTGTTGTACATAATTTTGTTCTTGTTAAAGTTATTG
>MJUU01049328.1:0-19916 GCA_002080025.1 Modiolus philippinarum
AGGTTCTCATGTTTATGTACGTAACAGAGTGCTTGGAAGAAACAAAATTCAAGATCCGTGGCAATCAGAAAAATACATTGTAGTCAAGAGTTTTGAGGATGACAATCATGTTTATTTACTTCAAAAGTTAGGTGGAAATAAAGAAACTCGAATTGAGAACCGCATAAACATACAACCAAGTGTTTCAAATGACTCAGACTCATTTTAATTCGAAACCAAAGACCACCATTGTAAACAATTCAAATAGAAGTTATAGCCAAAAAGCTATTAATGTTGCAACAAATGACTCATCAGATGATGACGATGATTTCGCTATGGTTATCCCAGGTTGTAACAATCCGCAAGGACTAAGACGATCGACCCGCACTACTGCAGGACAACATTCGAACATTCACCGCTTACCTAGGTCTTCTGTACAATCATAACAATAGTTATAATTTTTTTAATATTTTATTGACTTTTATTATACTTTTATTGGACTTTTTTTGACTATTAATGTTTTTTTATATTCATCATTGTTCATTTTTTGATGATGCTGATTTTGAGATTTTATATGGGTTGTAATCCAATTGACTTTTATTCTAGTCAATTTTTGTTTTATTTTTTTATTGATCTATTTTTGACAACTTTATACTAGTCAGTATATCATGATTCCAGCCATTGTTGAAGTTTTTTTTGTAAATTGATAATCTTGTTTTTTATTTGAATAACGAGGACGTTATTACTTAAAGGAGGGGAGATTGTGACCAAGTGCACTTATAGTTATTATGCACTGTAGATGTTATTTTTCCGGAAATTGCACGGTCCTCTCCGATAATCATTTTATATATTACACTATACTGAGGTGTGGCGGATGCCAAAGTTTTAGAACAAAGAGATTCAATGTTGTCCCTAGAGCCTTGTAAACCCTTTTAATGGTAAATATACATGTCCCCTTACCTTCCCGCATACATCATAAGGCAGAATCGGGGGTATTTTATTCATGAGATAAAATCACGTGACCACGCCCCTTTTGGGTGAATTACTTCCCTTTATTAAAGTTTAACTTCGAAAGTATATCTCAGTGTTCCGGATTATTTTCATACTACCCCGGTCTTTTTTCTAAAAGTACTGTATTAATGTTATCTTCCGTAATGAAAAGTTTTTGTTGTGGGAATTTTAAAACATAGAAAGTGTTGTTAAAACAGTCTGTAGAAGGATTTCCCGTCGCTGGAAAGCTTGGAATTACACATTTTCAATTTAATTTGGCCGCGAATTTTCTTGGGTAAGTAAGAAAGGGACAACTGTTTATGAATCTATGCGAGTTATATTTCACAGTCATATGCGGACAAATTTGCTACATATTTATCTTTGATGTGTATTTTTCTATCAAAGATAGCTTACTCGGCAGTTTTACAATGGCTTCTACAGTCAAAATGTCATGATCCCGCTTCGAATTTCAAACTTAATTGGCCGGAAATTTTCATTATTACAGATAAGTATTTATGTATAGAATAGACGTAAACAATGTGTAGAATCTTGCTAGATGCGGACAAATATGTTCTGAAGTGTATTATTAGATAATTTTGCAAAATTTCAATATCTCCCCTATGCATTTCAACTAAACATGGCCGACAAGCAAGAGATACAAGATGGCCGCTATGCAAATTAGTAAAGTACCCCTGATTCTGCCATATGTGATTAGATGTGTTATGAATGTTATTTACGATACAGTTGTGTACTGTGTGAGATAAACACAGGTTTACCTCCGAGTCGTTACAGTCAAATGTAAACAAAGGACAATCTACAATTTATGTCTCGATACCACCGTTAATGTGCTTCATACATTTCCATTCTTGCCCAAGTGTTCCCGTAGTATAAATATTTTTATAAGTTCGCTCAACCATGTGTAAACATTCTATTTTTAGAGTATTTTACTGACACACACACACAACAGATAATATTGATGTTTGTAATCAATAAACACACACTTATACAATTTGTTTACCCAGAATATTGATTACACATATCTAGTCACATTTATTACACTGTACAAACAAGTAGTGTTAGTCATTGTATTGATATATTTGCATGTATGTAGTTTGTTTATTTTACATTTATTGTTTATTAGTTGAAACAAACATGCACTTTAATCTTATGAGATGTCATAACAAACATCATTGGATCACACGATTACACATAAACAAACATAGGTAAATCTATTTTGTACACACGACGAGGATAACTCAAGAGAGTAATTAATGTATCTTCAATGAGAAGTAGTATATGGAGTGCCGGTTTCACTGTTTTATTTAAATGAATGTTTAGATTAAGTAAACATCATTTTGAGTAGGAACAGAGTCTGTTTAAGGATCAATGTACCTTTTACATTTAAATATGTTGGTTAACATTGGTAATATGAATAACAAAACAACACATTTTTTGCTTAGTGTTGATTGGTTTAATTTACAAGTGTACATTATAATAGAAGTCTGTCCATTATATATGATTATGTTGTTTTACAATTTGCATAGAAGTATAAACATTGTCTTAATTTTGTATTTTGTAGATAGACATTTTGTTCATTTACTATTATCTAAATTATGTAAATTCTAAAACCGAAGGATTAACTCCCACCATCGTAGTTTTATCCTTAGCTATATTTGATATTACTGATTATTCGGATTTCGTTTGGTTTTATGCATTTTAACATTTTTTGAAATTATGGATTTCCTTTGTTTGGGTTCTAGTGCTGCTGATGAGGAATAAATTTCCGAAATGGCCATACAGCTCATTAAAATTATTGTAGTTGGAGTTAACATATGTGTTATGGTCTCATGTTCATTTACTCCATATTCTTTCGTAAAATATGTAGATGCTACCACCTTTTTGTTAAAGCTTAAAATAAACTTTATTAGTTTCGACATCAGTTCATCTAACTTACTTGGCCTTAATTCACCCTGGTCACACCTATTTTGTGAAATCAACTCCTCCTGCAGTTTTTAACCCACATCTTTGAAACTTTGGAGAATTGAAATGTGCACCTGACTTTATGGAAGTATTTTAGAATTTTGTTCCTATTTTTTCGGACTTTGGAACTTACTTATTTTTAACGACATTTCTAACAGAGAGTACCTACTTTGTGAATTCAACTCCTCCGACAGTTTTCAACCCAGATCTTTTAAACTTTATATGTTTTTATACATATTGAAAATGTGCACCTGACTTTATGGAATTATTTAAGAATTGTTTCCATATTTTTCCTGACTTTGAAACTTAGTCCTTTTTTATTGAAATTTCTAACAGGGTACCTACATTGTGAAGTCAACTCCTCCTACAGTTGTCAACCCAGATCTTTGAATCTTTACAGAATGTTTCTATAGATATTGAAGATGTACACCTGACTTTTTGGAATTATTTCAGAATTTTTCAAAGTAACTCCGGACTTTTGGAACTTATTATTTTTTTATATTTTCAATAGAGAGTACCTATAAATATATATTTTGTTAAATCAACTCCTCCTACAATTTTCAATCCTGATCTTTGACACTTCATGGAATGTTTCTATATATATTGAAGATAATATAAATACTGAGATGTGCATCTGAGTTTTTGGAATAATTTTGGATTTTTTCCCTATTTTTATTGACTTTTGATCTTAGTCATTTCTTATTAAAATTTCACAGACTATACCTGAACTGTGAAATAAAGTCCTCCTTACACTTTTCTGCCTTCATCTTTGAAATTCAAAAGGATGTTATAGATAGTACACACAGACCAAATTATATTCAAAAGTCCATTGTAGGAACCTATAAAACAACTCTTAACACCTTGAATTATCAAAACGCAATCCGGCATTTGAGTCTTTGACCCCATTTTCATTAATTTTGGGCAAAATATCGAGTTAAGGTCGACAAATAGCTGTTAAAATACCACATCATAAAGTAATTCATGCAACATTGTAATAGACAACACACATTTTGCTTGTTCTGGTTATTTTATGCGAACATAGGGAAAAAATTGACAATTTTAGGGAAAATTTGTCGGTAATATTTTCGGTATTCAGAGTCACATTAAACACTGCTTGTTTTTTTAAGTAATGTTTTAAGACAACTTATATATCCCTAAGAACAATTAACTGGCATATCTGTAGACATTTCCTACAGATTTTGCATGTATGACGATTTAACAGTGAACTTTGGACAAATCAGAAATGGAGACAATGCCCATTTTTCATCAATTTCGGGCAAGATATTGAGTTTAAGCCAAGAAATGGCTGCTACAATACGAAATTACAATATATTTCATGCAACTTTGTCATTTACAACACACAATTTGCGTGTTCTGGTAATTTTTCTGCGAACATAGACAAAAAATTGACAATTTTAGAGTAAATTTGTTTGGAAAGGGGTTAGTCTTATGGATGTTTATAACACTTCAAAATCGCCATAATGTGTACAAGTTGTAAAGAAGACATTATATACTTTCATTTTTTACGAACTTTTCATGAATTTGAACCATTCCTCGATAAGATGAGACAAAAAGGGACAAAACTTTGTCGAAAACGAAAATAATTAAAGATGTGTTTTATTTGTCTATTTAAAGTGATGTTTGGTCATTCAAAACATATTAATATTATGTTAACATACTTAATTTTTAAGAAAGGACATTAGAAGACTAAAAATAATTCAAAGATTTATGAAATAAAAAAATATTGGTTTCTAAGGACCATTGAACTTAAACAATTTCGCGAAAAATCTTAAAATTTTCGTCAACATTTCGAAGGAGAATGGGCAAGATTTTTCAATTTTCATAACGTATTGGGTATAGAAATATTTGTAAAGCTAATACGAAAGGCTGTCATTTTATACCTTTTTTTAATAACTGAGAGGTTCCAATCAACAATTTGAAGCAACGGAAAGTGAAACTTTGATCAAAACACGAAATTTTCCAAAATTTCGTTTGGTGGGTTTAAAAAAGACCCTGTTCCAACATTGCGTGCAGGTTATGCTCAGGTTAACATGTTTAATTTTGGAGAGGGGATATAGAAGGACTGAAAAATATGGGTTGGGTTCATAAGTGGGGGGGGGGTATTGCAGCCCATGGACTATTGTAAAAGATATTTGTATTTCAACAATTGAACAATATTTCTGAATGGTAACTGTCCCGAATAAAAAACAATTAAAAGAACAATTCTTTAATTCTTTTAAAGACATAAACCCTATTTGAAATGTTCCATCTGACTGATTACCATCTAGCGATAAAATTGTTATTTGGTTAGTTCGGGGGGGGGGGGGGGTNCAACAAAATTGAAAGTTTTCAAAAAGAAAAAAAACTTCACTATCATCTTAAGTATTTATATACAATTATCGCCATTGGTTATTATATTTGATGAGGATATATATAATTCGGAAAATTTCTAAGCGAGACAACTTTGGAAGAACACCGAAGGAACAGAGGAGAATGAGTGTCTACCGCGGATTTTCTTAAGGTAATAGGTGCGTAAATAGCAAAGTTCCCGGATTTCGATGAAATTTTACATGCAAGTGCATCAAATGAAGCTGAATTCCAATGTGAAATGAAATCGGTTTAGCTATATTTATGTTTGAAATATGACCGATTGAAAAATATATCAGTTAATGTAGTTTTCATACAGAATCCATGTAAAACGTACAGAAAATAATATATGAAACGTCTTTAAATCGCGAGTTTATGAAAACGTATCCTACAATTTTTCTGCAAAAAGGATATGTTTTAAACAATGAAATTCCCATTTTAATGTTGTAAATTTTATATAGGGTCACCGAATTAATTTCGCCGATATAAAAAGTTGAACATAGAATAGGCTAAAATGGATTTTTTTTTATAAAATAGCGACGTCGTCGATAAAAAAATATGATTTTAGGCGTGATTTGAAAGATGAACATCTATTCAGCGATCTATACCGCGAAAACGAACTCGCTGACCCTATACAAAAATTATATCAATAAAACAGAAATTTCGTTGGCAACATAATATCAATTTTTCAGAAAAATTGTAGGATATAGTTTGAAACGACGATAATTTAAAGTGAAAATAAAAATTATTTTACGTCCATTCTAAAGCAAATTTATAACGTTCACCGGTAGAGGCGCTGATTTACGTACCTCTCACCTTAAGTGCGTCATTTCAGGTCCTTTTGGTTGCCAATGATCAGCAAAATTTGGTATGAATCGTAAAATGGTCTGTAATTTTCCTTTGTACATGCAACACCACAACGTTTGGATGCTAGTCAATTATTGATGCGGTAATTTTACAAGAAAATGGCATATAACATTTCCACTGTAAATGAAAATCACACTAAAGCAGAAAATACCCTTAAGTGCGTCAAAACCTGTCACCCTAAGATATACGACTTGCATACATAGACAACCGTTATAAATTAGTTTTATCGTCCGTAGGTTTCCGCTGTAAGTTCGGAACTCGGAACAGTGTATTAGCTATCTTTACAGTAATATTCCGTTACGTCAGTCTTATTTTCCGTTTATTAAAGGATGCAAGACGGACAAGTCAGGAATGAATAATGGAGATACAACGCTCGAGAACCGTACCTTCACTGGAAAACTTGTGCGGTATATATCCGTTCCAGAATTTGAATTTTTTCAAAACTTTTCATTGTACATGTACCATATTCACCGGATAAAAACGGACTACAAGCGTATATGGAAGAAGACGAATTGATATTGCTTAATAGAGATTTCTCGATAACTCACGAACGAACGTAACTTTCCTTAACACTACGAAAGAAATCAAAAATACGAAAGAATTTTGACAGGGAGAAATCATTATTTTTAGTATTGTACAAATTTAGCAATTTAGTCCTATTGTGTATTTGATAAGCACATGCCTTGTGATAGATCCATCTTCCAACAGGGTCTAGAGACTATTAATACACAAGATATCCCCGTCCGGTGCATTTGGGACATCGGAACTGTTGGCGTGGTTGAGAAGAGCGTGTAGTAACTTAATATTGTATAGACGGAACATTATTGAGGGGAGGACAGGGTTGATGGAGACCAGGAAAAAGGGAATAGGAAAAAGGAGACAGGGGTTAGGAGAAAGGAGAGAGGGGTGGGAGAAAAGAGAAAGGGGCGAGAAAGGGAGAAGGGAGAAAACATGAAAGAGAAACCGAGAGAAAGGGGATGGGAGACAGGAAAGAGGGGGCAGGAGAAAAGAGAGAGGCGACGAGAGAAAGGAGCAAGGGGCGAGAGAAAGGAGCAAGGGGCGAGAAAAAGGAGATAGGCTTCCCCCTGTCCACTCCACATTATTCAAGTTGACTGGCAATAGTTGTTTCGACAATGGTTGTGGGATCCATATCTTTATACCCCCGATTAAAAAGTGGAGGAAATTATATGTTTTTCGGGAATCTTCACAGGGGATACGGGTTCATATTCCCTGTCTGTGTTTTATATCCCCTGGGCCGTCAGGCGAAGGGGATATAGGGCACAGACAGAGAAAATGAACCCGTATCCCCTGTGAAGCCCTAATAACTTTTATATTCTGCTAGAAGTGCTATAATTTTTCTATTAAAAGCGTTTAAAAACTGTAATTTTGCTACCACCGGGATACGGTCTCATATCCCCTGTCAAGGTAACCAATCAAATTGCAGGATTTACCTGGATATTTCACTTCAGCAGAATATATAGTGATATGGTTGTCCGTCTGTACGTGCGTCCATTTGTGTGTATGGCCGTTACACCTCCGGGTACCCATGTCTTCTCCTTTACTCATCTTGATTCAATAATGTAGATGTAAACTTATATTTCAGAATTCGATTTATATTGATTTTTAGGGTTTCCGCATGAGATGGACTTACACATTACATTACTGGGTACCAATCTCTTATCCGTTAGGCGTTGTGTGCCACTGAATAGATTTTCATGAAATCTGAACACAGTCTTTGTGACATATTGTAGATGTGCACCTCCTATTTCTGAATTGGATTTGATATGATAAATCAGCAAATGAATAACGAAGCAAAAAAAAAGGAAAAATTTGAAAACCAAACAGGAATAAATGAGGATCGGGTATATACTAGTGAGTTTTGCCCACAGTTTTTCTAGTTTAGCTTAGAACACTTGATATCACAGTACCTAGTAGAGTGTTTATTTGCCTTTCAAACTTTGTAATGATCTGATGATATTGACTCGGAATTTTTGCGTTTGATTTATTAAAAAACCCGAGATCTGCTTCGCTACTAAAATTACTTTTTTCTCCGATTTCTGACCTTGTGTATTTTATTTTTTAACAGGCATGTTCGCAAGTCATCTTAGACACAAAAATATTAAAAGTATTCGGCCACTCATATGAAATCGTATTTGTTTCAAATATTGTTTATCTCAATTATAAATTGCATTAACATTCAACCGATAAACAACTTTATTGCACATTTTCTTGATAGTTCAGTCGCTTATTTTATATCGATACTTTGTGCCTTTTTCTCGTATTTTTAAGGAAATTTTAGACTGATTAAAAAATACACGGAATGAAATTTTAAGCAATGTTAACTTGTACAAGATTGCAAAAGAATGTTCATAACAGGTGAGTAAAATACCCAAGTAGATCTATGTAAAATACCAAAATTTTAAGCCATGCATTTCAATAGTCAAAGCCCCGTTTACATGCAAAAGACACCGGTGGATCCTGCCTTCGCAACAATGGAATCCAGAGAAAAGGGGATCCCACCTTATTTTTTTTGCCTTTTTTTCATAAAAGAGGATGTTCCTATTCCCCGTGACAGCTCAGTATCCACCTAATTCAGAATTTGCACATGTAAGTATATGAATTTTAGGGGTGTAAAAAAACAAATATTGTAATTGAAATCCACCATTTTATTATGATGGTTAGCGTTTTAAGACAAGCCAATTTCAAGCGGCAAAAATGGTCCAAATCATATTTCTCAATTTTCTAAATTTTTAGGAAAAATATAGTTAAATAAAACTTTGATGTATATATGAAAAAGAAAGGAAATGGGGTAAATGTCAAGGAGACAGCATCCCATGTCCAGGTTAAAACGACCCAAAACAACGCATCTAGGGGTCACCGTACGGTCTTCAACACAGTGAGGAACCTCACACCATATAGCAAGCCCTAAATTGCCCCAAAAAAGGTAAAAAAGTGGATAAATCAATGGAAACAAACCACATCCACATCAATATCTTGTTTTATTCTTACCAAGTCACAATGTTGCTGAAAAAACAAAAAGAAAAAAAATATATAAACAAAACAAACTAATTAAATTTAATGTTCCAGTCAAATTGTTCAAATGTACACGTTTTTCATTCCATTTTTCCATGCAACGCAGCAGAAAAGTCACTAACACTTGTTTTTTTTTCATGTAACGCTGAAAATACATGTGTCATGTAATTTTACACAAGTACAAAAATTCATTTACACCCGGGCCGAGGTCGTGTAAAAAGGAAAGAGATTTCATAAAACTCGAATATGTTCCGAGAATTGGAATCTGTTGAGGGGACGACCATTTCATATATTTTGGCTTGAGCGATTTTGCCTCGAATGAAAATTTATTTTCATGTAAAATCTCGACTAAATTATTTATTTTTACCGTATAAATCAAATTATTTATTTGCATCTGCAACAAAAAGTATTCTTCAAATCAAAATTAAATTATTTATTGCCATGACAAGTAGGATTAGAATGTTTATATGATTGGCTCCAAGATTAGCTTTTATTAGAAAAAAAACATCCAAAAAATTGCACAACCTAGTTAAAATCATTGTAAAGTAAATTACAACTGGGCCATTGCTTTGTCATTCATGTTCAAAACTTTAAAATGGAGCTGATTCCCATGGCTCATAGTACCTTTGCACCATGTGTGCGTTCAGATACAATATTTGCACATCAGTCCAAACTTGCATAAAGACATAGAGTGTTAAAAATATATAAGTATGTAAAGCTGAGCGTGTGAATAGACCTTGAGTTTGATAACACAATTTGATTTCAAGCTGATTAGATAACAAAATCCCGAAGTTACTGTGAAGTAAGTTTCTGGATTTCCACAAATCACTATGGACCAAGTGAGAATCGATGGGATAATTATCAGAGTCTAAACAATAGATGCGATTCCGATAAAGGAATTATTACTGTCATAAAATCAATAATGTTTACGACAGAAATAATGACTTTTTCAACAATAGCATATATTGTGTTGACTATCATAATGATCTCGTCGATTCGCACTTGGTCGATAATGCAAATTATGTCTTCAGTGCAGATCACATTAAAACATTTGGAAGACCATAATGACCATAAAATGTGGGTTCATATAAAATTTGTAGTACCAGAGACATAATTATATGTCTCTGATAGTACAAATGACAATGACGAAATTTTTATCAGCGGAATCGGCGATTCAGCCTGTTGTGTGTAGACCCTTCTTTCTTGAAGTGAATGGAACTCTATTTATTTTAGGGTTGGATCTTGCAATATTTTTGAATATCTGTGTGATTTGATATGTTTCAGGATAAATTTCGAGGATGTGGAAATATTTAACTTCACTCAAATTTTTACTCGATCAGTGAAACTAAAATTATTCGAGTTCAATATTATGTAAATTAAACTTGGAACTTTAGTACATCAAAATCTAATCCAAACTGTAATTCTTACTCAACTCGGCAACTCGAGTTTGCCCAAACAAATACGTAAAATGAAGTTTTTCAACTATTTTTAAAAGTGATGAGGGTTAATGATTTCAGTACTTTACATGTTTTAAGCAGCATCCGCCACTCAAGAGACTACATAACTTACAGTAACTTCGGTATTTTGTTATTTAAACCCAATTTTGGTCTTGAGTGTAGTTAGTGGTATTACCGCCTTGAGTTGGTGGTGGCGAAAACATATCTTTAATGTGCAGTTCTTTTCTCAAGTAATCTTCTCGCCATTTTATGAAAATGAATTAAATATATCAAGCACGCTGTAATGATTATCTACATGAAATAAATTGATGAGCGATAAAAAGACACAATTCTCTTTTTAATCTTCTAAATTGATAGATTTATGTGGTTTTTATTCGTTTGATAAGATTCTATTCGGAACTCCTATCGGTACGCTAACAATCCGTTTTATTTGGTTCTCGTTCGGTTTGTTACCGTTATAAATACGTTGTATTCGATGCTCGTCTGGTAGGGTTTCGGGGACAATTCGGTGCGAGTTTGGTTGTTAATTTCGGTCCAATCATGTACATGTACATCTACGGTGTACCTACTGTTTAACTCCGTTTTGTGCGTTTTAATTGTAATTCATGAACAAACAAAACTTTTTACATTTGTGCTGTAGTATGAGGGCGGCTTGCACTAGCAGTGTGACCCCACCCCCAATAAAAAAAGAAAAAGAAACTCAAAGCATCATCAGGTACTCAACTAGGGTAAGCATAAACTGTTCTACGCAAAGCATCCGTAATTAATCATTATGTTCAAAATCAAGAGACGCAACTTCGTTACAAATAGCTCACTTTGAATAAGTTAGTGGCATTTTAAAGACAACCTTGTAATATTTGGAAGGCAATATCGCTCAAACATTTAGTGCTTAGGCTATATAATCCGACAAAGTATCCCATCGGCATTCCGTGACCCATTTCCCCATTTCTAAACCTTACCAGTATCGAGCAAAAACAATTCTTTGTAGAGATCAATAAAGTTTTTCAATAACTTTTAAGTAGAATTTTGTAGACATTGGTACAATTACAGAAATGTTATCTTCACATTAGTTAATGGGCAATGTGCTGCCTTTTCACTTGGTGCCGTAAATAAGTATTTTGTAGAATTTATAAGATGTATTGCCTCGATTTAATGTTTGAATCCTTCCGTAAATGGTAGAAACTTACAGCCAAATAAGAAATTACTGGCCATTCAAAATTTCTTTGATCCAAAATTATCTAAATAGAAGAGCCAAAATTCAGCTAAGAACAGAGCTATGCACGAGAGCGATACTCCTTAGTTTCAAACAAATTTTTGCAAACATTTAGATATTGCAAGTTTCAATACAGTCGGTTTTCGGGTCAGCACCGAAGTACTGACTACTGGGTTGGTGAATACCCTCGGAGTTGTTTCTAGAATAATATTATTTTCTATACGTATGTATTTCTTCAATCCAGGTGTTTGGTGTTGCCATATATTTTCTCTAATTTATAGTAAATTTAAACATTCACTGATGAATGTGTTATCGATTGATTGATTGATTGATTGATTGATTGTTGCTTAACGCCAACTTTAGCAATATTTCAGCTATATCGTGGCGTGAACTGTTGATTTTAGTAATAAATATACGAGTTAAAAAAGTCACTTAAAATATATTTCTATGTATAGATAAAACAAGATTATCATATTAAAGATAATTTAAGATAAATAGATCAAAGGAGTAGAGCCACAAAGGACCAAAAATGGCCCAGTATTTTGTCCAAAATTGAATTGTCACATATTAATGTTAATAGGTCACCATTTCCATCCATGTGTATCGAACGTTACGTATGTGTTTCGTACTCGCATTTCCATGACGTCATAATGGGTTATGACGTTTGCCGTTTACGCAAGTATGGAGATTTTGAGAAAAATTTTCTCAGATTTCAGTTTGGCCACACCCTTCGACCAAAATATTTTTATCTTCAATGAATGGAAAAACAATCATAAAAGCAAATTCCAATGAGTATATTTTGGTCGAAGGCTGTGGCCATTTCGAAAATTTAATTTTTTGCAACTTCCATGAACACACAAGAAAGTAAATTTTTGAACACCTAATAGTCATTTAACCAAAAACTCCAGATCGATAGCATCCAAAAAGATGTGTATATTTCTACAAAATACGAAGTGTCAAATGATTAAATGAAATACATTTCTAACATGCGGTATTTAAAGAAATCTATCGGCGCTTTTACGTATACCCCTGCTCTAAGGTAGGAGTGTAATGAATTACACTTGTCTACGGTTTTCATTTTTTCTGTTTACCAACTTAGTGCATTTTTCTTCTCTCGAATATAGTAATGGAACCAGTTTTGTCACGCTTTTCTATGCAATTATATATCACAGCTATTTTATTTTTAGTTTGTCTATTTTTAACTGCGGGGGGTACTAAATAAATGTACAATGTAAATTGATTGTATGATTGAAGAAAAAAGGGGCGAATTCTAAAATATGACATATAAAATTTGTCAATTCATAATAAAAGTGATATTTTTAATAAATCTTCTTGCAATATTTATACGAAATTGAAAAAAACATCCTTGTATTGAAAATAGACCCAAATAAATATGAAAAGGGGAAAAATGAGCATCAAATAAATACTAGAATTTGTAAAATAAGCATATATATGGGAAGTCCCCCCCGGGATTAAACTACATGTTTACACTTGTGTACATAGTATAATTTCGAGTGACTGTGTGTTTACAATTTAACTTGGTTATGTGATATCGGAACGAACCGAGCTTATAAATAAAATAAAGTTTACATATTAAAAGGCAAATGGAATCTAATATTTACTAATACATAATATGAGGTCTATAACGGGCGAAAGAATGCACAACTTGCATAAGTTCCACTTAATATTAATTAACAGTTATTTGTTCAGAGTGGAATGGGAATATATGTAATACCTCAAAAAAATCCGTAAGGGTCTAGGCGTTTGCACTAACCAATGTTGGATAGACTGATAGACTGTAACAATACAACTGTCTTTAAACCACAATGCTTTACCGCCAAAATTGTTAATTTCGAAGTAAAGGAAATGCCGTATTAAATATGCCTTCGGCAGTTTTAATTTTTCACACTTAACATGATAATGTTTTTAAGTGCATACGTAGTGCACTTTCGTCATGATTTTTCTACAAATCCGCCAAACCGATTCTGAAGATAATTGGTCCTTCCTGGTCTCTAACGGATATACTGTCGACAGCTAAAAATCAAGAATACTTCTCTAATCCTACTGGTTTTGTCACGCGACAGTATAATTTCCAACAGGATTGATGACTTAAGCTAAGTGAGCCGAAACCGCGAGCATTTTCCGACTAAGCCGTATTTCAGATTGATGCAAATGCCAAAATGTCTAACAATAATGTATCATTTATTGTTTACTGAATTCAAATCAATTCTTTGCCGTGTAGATTTAGTTTTTAAAGATGTTGTTTGTGTTTTATATCTATGCGATCACTAGTGTCAGACATAGAATCAACTGATAAGGCCTTATTCAGATTAAGCAACGTCAATTATAAAACCAAAATACCCAAATAAAACCAATGTAAGTGCACTGTATTACTATTACAGGATTAGAGACTACAAAATACATCTAGAGGACCTGAATTTTAATTTAAGCATACCTTTAACTTTAAACCATGCAGCTCCCACGAAAACCGTTTTCCTACGTAACAAAGAAAAATATACATAACTTTACGAATTAAAGCCAGATTTTCACAATTTCATGAAGAATTCGAATATCGATATTTTTATGGTTTTCATGAACAAATGCAAATGTAGCCAAAAGGTAGAGGTAAAACTAAATCTATAATATTTGATGACAATTGTAACTGTTTCCCAATAATGACGGAAACTGATAATGACGATATATAGAGCAACAGTCAATTTTGAAGTTCATTGTTCAACTTTCTCATGGTGAAAATTAGTGTACCGCCAAATTGGTAAATCCTGTACTCAAATATTTTTCTGTTCTTTGAAACAAATTTACTTTGGCTAATAATGTAATTTTGACGTCTTTTGGACAATGATGGGGTTTACAGATGGACAGTAGTGTCATTCCAAATGCAGCGAGTAACTTCCGTGGCACATAATGCAATGTATACGCTTTGGCACTACCCACAAAAAATTTCAAAAACTAAATTTTCAGTATTTATCCCAAATTTGATTTAATAATAGTTTATTGCATAGAAATACAATAGGATTTGGCATCAGTTATACCAATTGAAATATTCCCTTCTTTAATCGCAGATGTTTATGGCAGCATAGTAGATATACAAATACAAAACTCAACTTTTGACATTGAAATATCTGAAATAAGTATACGTATATGGAAAAAAAAGTATAGATGGATAAAAGCTAGCATACATCACATTAATCGACTTGTTTGTCTTATCAGAGTACGCATGTCTACTAAAAAAATCGTTTTATCACCCAGATTGTCATTACTGTAGTGTCTCAAAGTGCAGTTAATGTTCACATCTTTGATTTTGAAAGAAGGAAATGAATGGCATCTTCATAAGGATCACCACAGGGGCAATCTGGGTAGTGGGAGTTTGTAGCATGAATGGTTGCCAGGGTGGTTTTCAGAGCACTACATTGATGTCTCCATCTGGTGTGAAGTATTTTTAATTTTCTGTAATATTTTGTGCTGAAATCAAAATTGATTTGAAGTTTTGCTTTAGCAACGAAAGTAAACCATACCTTCAACATTCATGGCTTAAATTATTCCAAAGGTTTAAAGGTTTACAGTAGACGGCATGGAGGGTTTTTCGGTAACTATTAGTCGGCATATTAATATGACATAATTATCGTAACTTCTGAGCGTGTATTGGTTTACAGAGAACTATGGGCCATTGGGTAGCCAAACTTAGCTGAGTATAGAGATTTGCACGAAAAAGATTCTCTTTTCTGTTAGACATAATTTACAAAAAGTATATAAATATATATTTTGCATGTTTCCAGATAAAATCGGTTTTTCGTACCAGGACCAAAATCAAAACACTAAAAGTGTTTCCAGGTTGAATCCGCTTCTTTTACACCCTTTTTGGCATTCCTAGTACTTTTAGTTAATGGACATTTTTATAGCGAAATACAAAGTTTGGATGCTTCCTATGAGCTGATACAATTTTTCATGATTACCATTGCATTCACTACAAGTTTTTGATCCTAATGTGGTCAGTCGGCATGCATTGTTTGGGAAATAATTAAAAACTAGAATGTCAACTGTTCCAAGAACAATTGATAGGTATTTTCCAAAGTTGCGTCATTATGTTCTCATTATTGATTGTCCTAACAAACTGGCTTTTTTTTCCTTTTTTAAACTATCATTTTAATCATTAAACAAACATTCTAAGCTTCATATTATCTATTTTTGATAATTTAAACGCCAAGTACAGTCGTTTTCTTTGACTTTGACCATTAACCTCATTCAAAGGTCAAGTCCCACTTAATACTTTTTTTAATGGAAAGTCCTCTATATCTGCAAAGTAAGCTATTAATATAACACCTCAATCATTCACAAAAAATGTGTTTTTGGTCTATCAACCCATAACAGTTGGTCTTATTATTTTGGACCCAAAGTAAGAAATGAAAATAGATACACGTTTTCTTTGTCACATTTAATTAGTTATCTGTAACAGCTGTAGAGCTTCTTACAATTTCTAAGACAATTCTGTTTCTGAAAACAGATCGGATTCACAGGGTCAGTCTGATCAAAACCTGACAAGGCTGATAAATGGTACCAAGTATCAAAAGCAAGTAATATGTAAATTCTCTTCTTTTTTTGCGGTCGTATAATCGCATGGCGTTGGTGTCGGCGTTTTTGGGCAGCATTGGTTCTAGTAGACGGATTATTATCAAATTTTAGTATGATGTTTCTTGGCACATGCGTAAACCAAAATTTCGATTATAGATTATTGGCCCCGCCCGTTTTACAATAAAGGGCCAAAAAAGGAGAAATTTTTTTTTTACATAATCGACCCTAGAATCTTTAACGTAGTATGTACAGTTCTCGAGATAAATTTGGGTAAATCTAAAAAAAAAATGTTTGTATTTTTTGTCCAATTCTGATGTGGTTTCCATTGGACTCCTTATGAAAAATTAAGACAGCGCTCAACTATTCTAGGTTTTTGGTAACTTGTTTCTTTTCCCAAATATGAGGGCCGAATGTGGCCAAATCGAAAATTTGCAGATTACCTAAAATTTTCATTTTTCACCGGATTTTGATGGGAGAATTTTGTTTTTTTAATCTCTTGATATATGCTCAGGGCAATATTCAACGTATTTGGTGTAGGGGTCAAAGGGGCCATGATTGCATTTTTTAAATAATTTGAAATTTCATTTTTGATCAGATTTCGATTGGATTTTTTTCTTTGGATTCCTCTTGATATTAGCTTTTAGTTGTTAAACAATGGATTTGTTGTAGCTCTTATAAGGGGTCAAAGTGGTCAAAAATCGTAATTTTTCTAGATATGTGAAATTTTTATTTTGATCACATTTCAATGAGATTTTTTCTTTGAATTCCCCTTGTTGTAAGCTTTTGGTTGTATGACAAAAGATTTACCATAGCTCTTACCCTTTCCGCACTGTAAAGGGACAAAGGGTTCAAAATAGTTTTTTGAAAATATGTAAAAAAAATTATTGGACTATAATGGGATTGGTATCTCCGGATTCCTCTTATAGTAAGGTTTAAGATGCCTACTTCGACATACCTCTTATAATTTCTTATCTATATAAGGAATCAAAAGGGCTAATTTAATTTTTACTTTCCATAGTTTGTGTCCAGCAAATTACTGGGTCAAGCCCTTTATTTTGCCCATCTAATTATTGTGTCAAGCTGTTTTGTATGTCCACACTCATTTAAATTACACGTGTTCAAATTGCAGTGGCCGACATGCTGCTTTCGTTTCATGCTGCGCTCGGCGTAGCATAGCCCTTTATTTCGTACTAAAATTACTAATTTTGCTTTGATACTGATTATGTTACATATTTAGATAAGATTGCTGAAACATTTTATTAAAATGTCATCTAATTATCTATCACCTATGATAACATTTCACAAAGTATATAATAAATATATAAATTTGTTAATAATTAGAATTGACAGCCATTTAAAACACATGTACATATACTTAGTAGTAACGAAAATATCATGACAAATATGATACTGCTACTGTTACAGAATTACAGAATTGATAAAAATAATTTATGAATCAGACATTTCTAATTCTATTTACATATCAAAAGCTAACATTAAATTTAAGAAAACTTAAAAAATGGTTCATTTGAGGATTAACACTTTATGTCCTAAATATCCATCAACACGCAAAGAATTTTTTGTCCATTACATCTCATTACCTATCTCTTACGCTTTACGAATTATTTTACAAAAACAAATTATATATATATATATATATAGGGGTGTTTCCACAAATAACTCCCTCCCAACATAACGTGGTGATCCAAGACGGTTAAAAACACATCTATCAACAACGATCAACAATTCTGTCAAATTTCATCGCTGTACCTCTTTCCATTAAGCCACCGCTTTAAAAAGAAGAAAACTATCTGATTTTACAAAAACAAGAAAGTTATTTCCCCTTGGAAAATACCTTTAACAATGCAGCTGTAGATTTTCTTTAACTCAACTTTCTCCGTTTTCATGGCAACAATACGTGGGTTGACATGACATTTATGTTTGAACTGGACTTTAACTTAAGTATGAAATTTTCTGACACTTCTGTCAGTTGTTTTATTAAGGTCTATCCGGTACAACGGATAGACATTATTGGGATTGTAAAATTGTAAAAAAAAAATTTCGTCTTTTCACAGAGGTGTCTAAGTGGGTAAGTGTAGGTCGATGAAATTTGGTGGGGTTTTGTAGTTTCTGTTGAAGTTGTGATTGTATCCGTCTTGGGTCGTTTCGTTATCAGGGGAGGGGGTTATTTTAGAAAACTCCCTAAACATGTTTTGTGATATTATTCGGAAATGGTAATAAATAGGTAATGAATTGTAATAGGAAAAATGTTTGTCAGGCTATGACAGATATTTCGTTCATTTGGGCGAATGTTGGTGGATGGACCGTTTTCATGATAAGGGCTTGCAAAGTTTTGTTACTTTTCTTGGAGCAATTATTTGGGGAAATTTCGGAATGTGTAAGAATTAGGTATTTTGGACCTATATCATTGTATTTAGTTGATATGTTTTACATTCAAAAATGTAGGGGTCAAAGGTTTATTGGTCACTTTAAAAGGGATGACATCAGTTCCTTAAAATAAAATGTCTACACAAATGCAGCTACTGATTTAAATGATAAATGATCTGCTTGTCAAATTATCTAAATTGTGGTTTCGTGTTTACTAGGTAAACTGAAACTTGATCAGCTGGGTGTCAAAATTGATATTTAGCAGATGACAAAAGTAAAGCATGTGCACACTTAATTGTTTTATGTGTTTTGTTTGACATACAATTACACGTGGATTACAGAAGAACACTAACGAAAACAACATGTTTTTTAACACTTATATAAGAAACATTTGGTACATTTCACAATAGTTATTTTGATTCTGTATAACGTAATAAATTTTGATATCAATTATTGAAAATTAAATCAAAACAAATAATGACTGTAATTGGATTCAAACACAGAAGTCACCGAAATGATCCCTCCAATCATTATCCAAGCATTACTAAGAAATCAATTTTCACCCCTTTTAAAAAATTGTGAATAAAAGGATATGGAGTAAATGCACATGAGACAAAGTCTCTACAAATTCACGGTAAAAAACAAGCAAAGGAACAATGCTTTTATTGTTGTTCTTCATCTTGAAGTCACTATGAGGCCATCAACAATGAGCTTTGCCCATACCTCATAGTAAGTTCAAGACGGCCCCTAGCACCGGTTTAAGCGGAATTCTTTGCTAATCGTCTCCATGTCTTCATTGGTCATGGGTGCGGGATTGTCAACAAACATCAATTAAACTCGCAAAGTGCTCTTACAATCACTGTCATCCTTTGCCAGACAAAAACACTAGTGTCTTAAGCTAGTGGACGATTACAACATATAGACAAACACAGGGCACTCATCAAGTCGAAAGTAAGAAAAATTGGTGTAATAAAATAGTGAGATGTGGGCACTTAAAACAGGTGGTCAGTATGAATAGTATATCCATATGAGAAATTCTCTCATGCACAAGTACA
>MJUU01049329.1:0-11883 GCA_002080025.1 Modiolus philippinarum
TGTATATGTACCACCAATGATTGTAATAAGTTGTTCTGAATTTTTTTTATTCCTCATGTAAGAATTAATTTTTTAAACTCATTATGTTTTCGTCTATCGGTGTGATTAGTGCTTTGTTTCACTGGCCAAAATTTACAAGGATTGCGTCAGAAAGTTGTGTCATTATTACTACCCATCTCTCTGATAAAGTTTAGACAAAGTTTGTAAAATCCATTGAGGAATAATAATAATAAAAATGTTTTGTTGTAAATTTTTCACCAATGATTAATGTGGTCTGAAATTATTTCCTTTCTTATTCATCATGTAAGTCTTCACCTCATTATATTTTCATCGAACAGTGCTAGTATTGCTTTGATTCAAGATGAAAACTTCATATTCTGTTTCATCATATAATATAATCATTTCTGTTTTTAAATATTACATGGTGTTTTTTTGGTTACATAAAGTTTTACCAGTATTAATTATTTAGCTGTATGACTACCAGTAATTAAACTGTCAAATCTAAAGTTGATAAATGTCATGCGTAACACTGGTTGTTTTAGGTAAAAATATTTTATAATCTTAACTAGTTAATTAGAACAGATGGTTTATATTTCCCCAATTATTTAAATATATTTATATACCTGTCATCACCTACACCACAAATACAATTCTAATTTCAGTTGACGTTAAGGTTATCAATGTCAAACCACAAATGATATATAATGAAGTAATTTTCATTCATTTAAATAGCAAGAAATGATCAAATAATTTTTGACCAATGTAACAAATGAAGATCTTAACAAGACACACACTTTTGCCATTACAGTTAATCAGCTATCTTTTATGGTTTAAGAGTGTTTACAAAAACAAGGTTTAGGGTCAAAGTTCAAAGTTACCAATGACCTTTGACTCTTGCATTTTTAAATGTAACACATATCACCTAAGTTGAATGGAAAAGGTTTCAGGTTTCTATCTCTAACCGTTTTCGAGAAAACCCAACTTAAAAGATGTGACGAAACTTTCAATGGTCATAACTCCTGAACGGTTGACCATAGAATGACCTAACTAACATTTTTGTCATGACATTTTCTCAGCTATCTTTTACAGTTTCCGAGTTAATCCAATAATAAGATTTGGGGTCAAAGTTCACAGTGACCAAAGACGGTGGTCATTTGGAAAATTTCAACACCCAAGTGCACATCTTTGGGTGGTGATCTACCTTCCTGTGAAGTTTGATTGGGATTGGACGAGTGGTCTCTGAGAAATTGGTTGGACAAGATGATTTTTAGAGGCGGAAAAATAATAATAATAAGAAACGGTGCAAACACAAGAAGTCGCCAAACTTTGTTTGGGCGACTTAATAACGAGTGAAAATGTGTTTGCAAGCAAACACAGAAGTCGCCCAACCAGAACTAATTCCTTCATGCTCTTTGAAAGAACAATGAATCCTCAATTTAAGAATTTGGTCTTAAGTTATCGTCATTCTGTCTATCAGTGATTATAATATTTTTGAATAACCTGTACACACTATGTGATTTCATCAGAAAATTCATTTCTATTTATATATTATGAAGTAAGGCATGTCCTCTATGGCGTGTAATTATATTATAATTTTAAATTTTATTGAAATACATACATGTTTCATTGAATTTTTACCACCCATTTTTGAGAAAACTAGTACGTCAGTTGTCTTTCACAAAAGTTGCTTCATAGTATTATCATAAATGATCAACAATTTAAGCTTAATATGTACATTTACTGATACTTTTATGCGAAATAGAGTTTTTGGCCATGACCTTGGACTTTCACCTTGACCTCATTTTGAAGGTCACATTTTCCTTTACATTTTTTGTATTGAATGTCTCTTTGTATCTTCAATGGTATTTGAGCTATAAGCAAAAAAACCTCAAAATCGGACATCAAGATTGGTTATTGATCCGTAGGTTGAAAACGGGTTGGTCCAATAATTTTGTACCCAATGTAACAAATGTAGATCTTAACAAGACACACATTTTTGCAATTACATGTTTTCAGCTATCTATTACCGTTTAAGAGTTATAACAAAAACAAGGTCTAGGGTCAAAGTTCAAAGTGACCAATGACCTTTGACCTGGCATTTTTAAATGTAGCACATATCTCTAAGTTGAATGGAAAAGGTTCCAGGTTTCTATCTCTTACCGTTTTCGAGAAAAAAACATGTTTAAAGATATGACGAAATTTTCAAGGGGCATTACTCACGAAGGGTTGACAAAAGAGTTTCGGTCCAAATGTAACGAATGTCCGTCATGACCTAACGAACATTTTGTCATTACATTTAATCATCTATCTTTTACGGTCTCACAGTTATTCCAATAAGAATTTTTGAGGTCAAAGTTCAAAGTGACCAATGACCGTGGTCATTTTGGAAATTGTTAGACCTTCCTGCACATCTTGAGGTTGGTATCTACAATGGTTCCAAGTTTCATAAAGTTTGGTCCATCCATCTCTGAGAAAATGTTTGGACAATGTTTGAAAAATCATTGAGGAATAATAATAACGAGTGATAATGTGTTTGCAAGCAAACACAGAAGTCGCCCAACCAGAACTAATTCCTTAATCTTCTTTGAAAGAACAATGAGTCCTCAATTTAAGAATTTCGTCCTAAGTTATCGTCATTCTGCCTATCAGTGATATTAGTATTTTTGAATAACCTGTACACTCTTTGTGATTGCATCAGAAAATTCATTTCTATTTATATATTATGAAGTAAGGCATGTCCTCTATGGTGTGTAATTATATTATAATTTTAAATTACATTGAAATACATACATGTTTAAATGAATTTTGACCACCCATTTTTGAGAAAACAAGTACGTCAATTGTTCCAAAAACAATTGATTAGTCTTTCACGAAAGTTGCGTCATAGTATTATCATAAATGATCAACAATTGCAGCTTAATATGTACATTTACTGATACTTTTATGCGAAATAAAGTTTTTGGCTATGACCTTGGACTTTGACCTTGACCTCATTTTGAAGGTCACATCTTCCTTTACATTTTTGTATTGATTGTCTCTTTGTATCTTCAATGGTATTTGAGCTATAGGCAAAAAACCCGAAATCAGACATCAAAAATCGATTTTTGGTCCATAGGCCCAAAACGGTTGGTCCAATAATTTTGGATCCAATGTAACAAATGTAGATCTAAACAAGACACATATTTTTGCCATTACATGTTATCAGCCATTTACTACAGTTTATGAGTTAATCCAATTACAAGGCCTAGGGTCAAAGTTCAAAGTGACCAATGACCTTTGACCTTGGCATTGTTAAATGTAACACATATCACCTAAGTTGAATGGAAAAGGTTTCAGGTTTCTATCTTTAACCGTTTTTTTCGAGAAAAACCTACTTAAAAGATGTGACGAAACTTTCAAGGGTCATAACTCCTGAACGGTTGACCATAGAATTTCGATCCAAATGCAAGAAATGTCCGTCATGACCGAACTAACATTTTTGTCATTACATTGTATTAGTTATCTTTTACAGTTTCCGAGTTAATCCAATAATAAGATTTGGGGTCAAAGTTCAAAGTGACCAATGACGGTGGTCATTTTGAAAATTTCAACACCTGATTGCACATCTTTGGGTGGTGATCTACCCTCCTGTAAAGTTTGGTTATGATTGGACAAGGGGTTTCTGAGAATTGGGTTGGACAACATGATGGAAAGAGGCGGAAAAATAATAATAACAAGTGATAATGCAAAGCAAACACAGAAGTCGCCCATTCAGAATTAATTTTTAAATGTTCTCTGAACAATGCGTCCTCTATTTAAGAATTAAGACTTAAAACTCGTAATGATTCTGTCTATCAGTGATATCAGTATTTTTATTAACCTGTACACACTTTGTGGTTGCATCAGAAAAAACATTTCTATTTATATATTATGAAGTAAGGCACTTCCTCTATTGTGTGTAATTATATCAAAATTTTAAATTACATTGAAATACATATCAGTTCCATTGAATTTTGACCTCCCATTTTTGAGAAAACTATTACGTCAATTGTTCAAAAACAATTTCCAGGTCTTTCCCGGAAGTTGCTTCATAATATTCTCATCATTGATCAACAGTTTAAGCTTAATATGTACATTTATTGATTCTTTTATGTGAAATAATTTTTTTGGCCATGACCTTGACCTTTGACCTTGACCTCCTTATGAAGGTCACATCTCCTTAACATTTTCTGTATTGAATGTGTCTTTGTATCTTCAATGGTATTCGAGCTATAAGCAAAAAAACCTGAAATCAGACATCAAAAATCGGGTTTTGGTCCATAGGCCCAAAACGGTTGGTCCAATAATTTTGGACCCAATGTAACAAGTGTAGATCTTAACAAGATACACATTTTTGCCATTACATGTTTTCAGCTATCTATTATAGTTTATGAGTAAATCCAATGACAAGATCAAGGGTCAAAGTTCAAAGTGAACAATGACCTTTGACCTTGGCATTTTTAAAGGTAACACATATCACCTAAGAAGAATGGAAAAAGTTTCAGGTTTCTATCATTTACCGTTTTCGAGAAAAACCTACTTAAAATATATGATGAAATTTTCAAGGGTCATAACTCCTGAACGGTTGACCATAGAGTTTCGGTTTAATGTAACAAATGTCGCTCATGACCTAACTAACATTTTTGTCATTACATTGTATTAGCTATCTTTTACAGTTTCCGAGTTAATCCAATAATAAGATTTGGGGTCAAAGTTCAAAGTGACCAATGATGGTGGTCATTTGGAAAATTTCAACACCCAAGTGCACATCTTTGAGTGGTGATGTATCTACCTGTGAAGTTTGATTATGATTGGGCTAGTGATCTCTGAGAATGTGGTTGGACAAAATGATTTTTGAGGCGGAAAAATAATAATAAGAAGAAACGGTGCAAACACAAGAAGTCGCCAAACTTTGTTTGGGCGACTTAATAAGAAACGGTGGAAAAACAATAAGTCGCCAAACTTTGTTTGGGCGACTTAATAACAAGTGATAATGTGTTTGCAAGCAAACACAGAAGTCGCCCAATCAAAATTAATTTTTAATGTTCTTTGAAAGAACAATCAGTGTTGGATTTAAGAATTAGTGTCTTAAAACACATCCTGATTCTTTCTATCAGTGATATCAGTATTTTTATTAACCTATACACACTTTGTGATTGCATCAGAAAAAAAATCATTTCTGTTTATATATTATGAAGTAAGGCATTTCCTCTATGGTGTGTAATTATATCAAAATATTAAAGAACACTGAAATACATACAAGTTTCATTGAATTTTGACCACCCATTTTTAGAAAACTAGTACATCAATTATTCGGAAAACAATTGATAGGTCTTTCCCGGAAGTTTTGTCATAATATTTACATAATTGATCAACAATTTAAGCTTAATATGAACATTTATTGATAATTTTATGTGAAATAAATTTTTGGTCAATGACCATGAACTTTGACCTTGACCTCATTGTGAATGTCACATCTTCCTTTACATTTTTTGTATGAATGTCTCTTTGTATCTTCAGTGGTATTTCAGCTATAACCAAAAAACCCAAATTCGGACATAAAAAATCGGTTTTCGGTCCATAGGCCAAAAACAATTGGTCTAATAATTTTGGACCCAATGTAACAAATGTAGATCTCAACAAGACACACATTTTTGCCAATACATTTAATCTGCTATCTATTATGGTTTCTGAGATAATCCAATTTCAAGGTCTGGGGTCAAAATTCAAAGTGACCAATGACCTTTGACCTTAGCATTTTTAGATGTGACACATATCACCTAAGTTGAATGGAAAAGGTTCCAGGTTTCTATCTCTAACCGTTTTCGAGAAAAATGTACTTAAAGATGTGACGAAATATTCAAGGGGCATAACTCACGAACGGTCCACTGTAGAATTTCGGTCCAAATGTACCGAAGGTTTGTCATGACCTAACTAACATTTTTGTCATTACATTTTATCAGCTATCTTTTACAGTTTCCGAGTTAATCCAATAATAAGATTTGGGGTCAAAGTTCAAAGTGACCAATGGTGGTGGTCATTTTGATAATTTGAACACCCAAATGCACATCTTGGGATGGACATCTACCATCCTGTGAAGTTTGGTAGAAGAAGAAGCGGAAAAATAATAAGAAACGGTGAAAAACACAAGAAGTCGCCAAACTTTGTTTGGGCGACTTAATAACAAGTGATAATGTGTTTGCAAGCAAACACAGAAGTCGCCCAATCAGAATTAATTCTTTTAATGTTCTTTGAAAGACCAATCAGTGTTGGATTTAAGAATTAGTGTCTTAAAACACATCCTGATTCTGTCTTTCAGTGATATCAGTATTTTTTATTAACCTGTATACACTTTGTGATTACATCAGAAAGATCATTTCTGTTAATATATCATGAAGCAAGGCATTTCCTCTATGGTGTGTAATTATATCAAAATTTTAAAGTACACTGAAGTACATACAAATTTCATTTAATTTTAACCACCCATATTTGAGAAAACTAGTACGTCAATTGTTCGAAAAACAATTGATAGGTCTTTTCCGGAAGTTGTGTCATAATATTTTCATAATTGATCAACAATTTAAGCTTAATATTTATTGATAATTTTATGTGAAATAAAATTTTTGTCAATGACCTTGAACTTTGACCTTGACCTCATTTTGAAGGTCACATCTTCCTTAACATTTTTTGTATTGAATGTATCTTTGTATCTTCAATGGTATTTGAGCTATAAGCAAAAACCCCGAAATCAGACATCAAAAAAAGGTTGGTCCAATAATTTTGGACCTAATGTAACAAATGTAGATCTTAAAAAGGTACACATTTTTGCCATTATATGTTATCAGCTATCTTTTATAGTTTATGAGATGATCCATTGACAACATCAAGGGTCAAAGTTCAAAGTGACCAATGACCTTTGACCTTGACATTTTTAAATGTAACACATATCACCTAAGATGAATGGAAAAGGTTTCAGCTTGTTATCTCTTAACGTTTTCGAGAAAAACACACTTAAAAGATATGATGAAATTTTCAAGGGGCGTAACTCCTGAACGGTTGACCATAGAGTTTCGGTTTTAATGTAACAAATGTCGGTCATGACCCAACTAATATTTTTGTCATTACATTGTTTTAGCTATCTGTTACAGTTTCCGAGTAAATCCAATAATAAGATTTGAGGTCAAAGTTCAAAGTGACAAATGATGGTGGTCATTTGGAAAATTTCAACACCCAAGTGCAAATCTTTGGGTGGTGATCTTTCTACCTGTGAAGTTTGATAATGATTGGGCAAGTGATCTCTGAGAATTGGGTTGGACAAGATGATTTTTGAGGCGGAATAATAATAACGGGTGATGATATGTTTGCATGCAAACACAATGCGCCCAAACCAGATTCCATACTCAGTTGCTCTTTGAAAAGACGCTGTGTTGTATATGTACCACCAATGATTGTAATAAGTTCTTCTGAAATATTTTTTTTTATTCCTCATGTAAGAATTAAGTTTCTTAAACTCATTATGTTTTCGTCTATCAGTGCGATTAGTGCTTTGATTCACTGGGCAAAATTTACAAGGGTGGTGTCATTATGACTACCCATCTCTGAGATAAAGTTTGGACAAAGTTTGTAAAATCCATTGAGGAACAATAATAATAAAAATGTTTTGTTGTAAATTTTTCACCAATGATTAATGTGTTCTAAAATAATTTCCTTTTTTATTCATCATGTAAGAATCTGTGTCTTCAACTCATTATGTTTTCATCGAACAGTGCCAGTGACCTTGATATAAGTTTTGTCAAGAATACCGCTTATGTGCACGCTAGGGGCCTTCTTGATCTCGCTTGAGGGGGTGAATATTGTTCACCTCTTGTTGAAGACTCTCAGGCGACATCAAGATGTAGACAGGAATAAAAGCCCTGTCCTTGATAAACTGGAGTTTTCTATGTATCGTATGCGTTTTTGTCACATGTACATTCATTCCATATCCTTACATTTTTCCTAGTAGTGCTTTGATTCAAGATGAAAACTTCATATCCTGTTTCATCATATAATGTAATCAATTCTTTTTTTAAATATTACATGGTGTTTTTTTGGTTACATAAAGTTTTAATGAATTAATTTCCGAAATGGCCATACAGCTCATTAAAATAATTGCAGTTTGGGTTAACATATGTGTTATGGTCTCATGTTCATTTACCCCATATCCTTTTGTAAAATATTATCAGTATCAATTATTTAGCTGTATGACTACCAGTAATTAAACTGTCAAATCTAAAGTTGATAAATGCCACATGCGTAACACTGGTTGTTTTAGGTAAAAATATTTTATAATCTTAACTAGTTAATTAGAACAGATGGTTTATATTTCCTCAATTATTTAAATATATTTATATACCTGTCATCACCTACACCACTAATAAAATTCTAATTTCAGTGGACGTGTCAAACCACAAAGGATATATAATGAAGTTATTTTCATTAATTTAAATAGCAAGAAATGATCAAATCATTTTTGAACAATGTAACAAATGAAGATCTTAACAAGACACACATTTTTGCCATTATCTATTATGGTTTAAGAGTTGTTACAAAAACAAGGCATAGGGTCAAAGTTCAGAGTGACCAATGACCTTTGACTCTGGCATTTTTAAATGTAACACATATCATCTAAGTTGAATGGAAAAGGTTTAAGGTTTCTATCTCTAACCGTTTTCGAGAAAACTCAACTTAAAAGATGTGACGAAACTTTCAATGGTCATAACTCCTGAACGGTTGACCATAGAATTTCGATCTAAATGTAAGAAATGTTCATCATGACCTACCTAACATTTTTGTCATTTCATTTTATCAGCTATCTTTTACAGTTTCCGAGTTAATCCAATAATAAGATTTTGGTCAAAGCTCACAGTGACCAAAGACGGTGGTCATTTGGAAAATTTCAACACCCAAGTTCACATTTTTTGGTGGTGATCTACCTTCCTGTGAAGTTTGATTGAGATTGGACAAGTGGTCTGAGAATTTGGTGGTACTAGATGATTTTTAGAGGCGGAAAAATAATAATAACGAGTGATTTTCCATGCAAACACAAGTCAACCAAACCAGATTCCATGCTCAATTGCATTGGAAAAATTTTGTGTTTATATTTATCACAAATGATTGTAATAATGAGTTCTGAAATATTTGTTTTCATTACCAATTCTAAAACTCATCATGTTTTCGTCTATCAGTGCTATTAGTGCTTTGATTCACAGGTCAAAATATTTCTGGATTGCGTCAGAAAGAAAGTTGCGTCATAATGTTTTCAATATTGATTCATCGATGAAACCCACATTCCATGCTTAATATGTATATTTATTGATACTTTAACATGAAATAAAGTTAAGCAGGTGTGACCTTGACCTTTGACCTTGACCTCATTTTGAAGATAACGTCTGCCTGAACATTTCGTATGTTGAATGTCTATTTGTATCTTCAATGGTATTTGAGCTATAAGCAAAGAACCCAAAAATCGGACATCAAAATCGGTTTTTGGTCCATAGGTCCAAAACGGTTGGTCCAATAATTTTGGACCCATGTAACAAATGTAGATCTGAACAAGACACACATTTTTGCATTTACGTGTTATCAGCTATCTATTACGGTTTATGAGTTAATCCAATGACAAGGTCTAGGGTCAAAGTTCGAAGTGACCAATGACCTTTGACCTTTGCATTTTAAAATGTAACACATATCACCTAAGTTGAATGGAAAAGGTTTCAGGTTTCTATCTCTTACCGTTTTCGAGAAAAGGCATGTTTAAATATATGATAAAATTTTCAAGGGCATAACTCATTAACGGTTCATCGTAGAGTTACGGTCCAAATGTAACAAATGTCCGTCCTGACCAAACAAACATTTTTGTTATTACATTTAATCAGCTATCTTTTACGGTTTCTGAGTTATACCAATAAGAATGTTTGAGGTCAAAGTTCAAAGTGACCAATGACAGTGGTCATTTTGGAAAGTCCAAGACCTTTGTACACATCTTGGGGTTGGTATCTACGATGGTCCCAAGTTTCATAAAGTTTGGTCCACCCATCTCTGATAAAATGTTTGGACAATTTTGGAAAAATCATTGAGGAATAAAAATAATAAAAAAATTATAACCAATGATTGTAATAATGTGTTCTGAAGTAATTGATTTTCTTATTCACCATGTAAGAATTGGTGTCTAAAACTCATTTTGTTTTCGCCGAACAGTGCTGGTAGTACTTTGATTCACAGGTTAACTCTGGCTATTTTATTTCATCATATATAATCATTTCTATTTTATATATTATGAAGCGATATGTTTTAGGTTACATCAACTTTTATCAGGATAAATTGTTTAGCTGTGTGGCTAATTCTAATATGACGCTCTTCTTTCGCTTTGGAAACATTTCGCTATGTTCTAATTCCAACAATATTTTTAGCACATGCATATATTTTTTTCACAAAAGAACACTCATAATGTACAATTTCACATTTTATTCACTCAATATTCATTTTATTTTGTGTAAATAACGTTTACCAAAAAATCCACATCAAATAATGACAATAGAAATTCACAACAGTTGACTCGGAACTGAAATTGACATAACCGTAACCTAGCAACGAATGTGATGTTGTTATAAAGTCTTATCTATGTTGCATATCATGTTCTACGCTTTAAATATAAATTTTCAATTTTTAACGTTAATAAAATTATAAATATTAGTTTTATTCCTTTCCTTTTTCTTTTTGGGGCTAAAAAACAAAACTTAGCAGTCATATAAATCAGAAATACAACCAGCCCACATTTATACCCGCTTCGATTTTTAAATATCCGTATTTTATATGTTTTATAACAGATTATTTGTATTAATTTATAAGCTTATGAGCCACTTGTATTAATAACAAGACCAATTACATGTCTGGACCTGCGTCACCGTCACTAATGTTCAACTTAGAAAGTGTTTTTTTTTCAATCTAACAGAATATATGGAAAGCCGTTGTGGAATTTATTCCCTATTTATTTATATCTATAAATGAATTATAGATATTAATAAATAAATATAGATATCAATAAATCATTTATAGATATTAATAAATATTTATAGATATCTATAAATCAGTATTTATTGATATCAATATATACAGCTTTATTTATGGATATTAGAAATTGATTTATTGATATTAAGGAGTGAATTATTGATATTTACAAATGATTTATAGAAATTTAAAATAGTGTACGATTTATAGATATTAATAAATCATTTATTAATATCTATAAATCATTTTTAAATATCAATAAATGGTGCTATTTATTAATATCTATAAATGATTTATTGATATCTATAATTCAGTTCAAATCTTCATTATTCGATTTATTGATATCTATAATTCAAATCTCCATAAATCGCCTTTGTGACCCAGATCATTTTAGTATTCGTAAAGTATATTATATAAAGAGTTCAGTTGACCAAGATTATTTTTTAATATCTATAATTCAATTCTAATATCCATAAATCGCCTCGGTGACATTGATCAGTACCTAATATGAAAAACGTATACTATATAAAGAGTTCAGTTGACCATGTATCTGTATAAAAATATCTTCTGCCTATCAAGGCACACCTCCAAACTCTATGGAGTAAGTCACACACCACACAAACAATATATCCTCATCCACTCCATCAGTAAAACAATGAATTTACATCATGCATTAAAACGTGAATTATTTACACTGTACAATTCCTTCAGCTCGGTATTTACAGGATAAAAGTCAGTCACTCTTAATGACACTAAAAGTTCTCAAAAATACTGAACTAATAAAATATGTACGGCTAAAATTTAAAATATCAGTACATT
>MJUU01049330.1:0-25292 GCA_002080025.1 Modiolus philippinarum
AAGTGTTCAAGGAATCTTGCGTGATAAATTACTACAATCTTTGGGAATTGCTCGTCATATGAAAGACCCATCGTGCAGTAGGAATAGTCTCCCTTTTATAGATGATGTTAATGGATGGACAAATTGTAAGTAATTGGTATATCGAATTATACACAACAATATTACATGACAAAATTTGTCTGCAAGTAGGGATGTAATAATACATCTTATGGTTAACAATAGATATTGCAATATTCTACCTGCATTACGATACATATCGCATACATTTTTATCTCGCCACGACAATAGGCGTAGAAAGCAAGACTTATACCAACAAAGTATGGCGGCGACGGCGTAAACTTAGATGTTTTTGTGATAAGGTAATTTTCTCAGTTTATAAGTGATAGGTCAATGATATTCGATATATAGGCTGGTCTTGAGTAGTACATGACAGTCTGCTATATTGGCTTTTGTCTGTGACCTCAATTTCATGGTCCAATGAACAAGTTTTTGTGATTAGTTTCTCAGTAACTTTTAGTGTTAGGTTAATGATATTATGGTAATTAGGTTGGTCTTAGGTAGTACATGTCATATTGGTTTTGTCCTTGACCTCAATTTCATGGTCTAGTGAGCATGTTAGTGGTAGGTCAATGATATTTGGCATTTAGGTTGGTTTTGGGTAGTGCATGACCGTCTGCTGTATTGCTTTTTGTCAGTTACCCTAATTTCATAGTCTAGTGATCATGTTAAGTATTTCTGATTTAAGTCAGTTTGAGTTTTCACATCAATTTAGCGACCAAGCAAGGACGGTCAAGACATCAATTAGGGTCCACACTTGTATAATTATAGTGTTCATCCAATTCAGCTGCCATTACAAATAAGTTTGCTTACAATATCTCAAAAACACATGCAATTAAAATAATTAGAATCAGTAAAGTTTTATGTATTTCTTATTTAACACAAGTAAATAATAGGAGCCCATGAATAATTTGATTAATACACATAAAGAAATAAAAGAAGTATTGTTTGTATCTTAAGCAGCTTTTGTTATATTGTGAACCAAACTTGTCGTTGGAATCACCGATATTTCAGTACATACTGTTAAGCATTTTTTCTTTATCTGCAAGACAAACATTTTCTTAAATGCAAAGCCAGCAAAGTCAAAATTTAGTGCATGTGGCTTTCAAATAAGCAAGTGGCAAGGACAACCAGTAATCAACCCAACACTGAATAATGTCTCAAAGCGGGATGATCATTTCTTATTTTGACTTTAATATCCAAGTAAGATTTTCATAAAATCCATGAAATATTGCTTAATCAGCAAAAAAGCTCATTATTAAGGCCAAATCAAGTTAATTAGTTGATTTTTTTTTTATCCCTGCTCACTCAGTCACCATATATTTTGTTACCTCTACAACGAAAGGCATGGAAAGTGAGACAAATTCATACAAAGTATGACACATACCGTGGCCGCGTGGTCCGCTTAAACTTTCATGTTGAGTGTCTTAATTAGGTCAGTTTCTTAGTAGCTATAAGTGATAGGTCAATTTATAATTAAACTCGATCCTCTGTAACTTGAAATAAACAATCCAATGTTTTATTTTCAGCTTGTAATAAAACCCTACCATTCAGCTTACCGTCCATAAGTCCAAGTATACGTATGACATGTCATTTGGAGGAGACGTGTACCAAAGTATCATGTTGCCTGGACATTGTAGAACTTGATATATCGGTGAACTTATATATCAACTTGGATGCATGTAAATACTACTTCGCAGTGGGTATAGAAAATTTGGAACACAGTGAGAAACTGTTGCACTACAAGTTTGGAACAGTAGAATATTTCAACTTAGCTGACTTTATTCAGTTGGAGTAAGTTTATGTTTAATATGATTAAATACTGCAAAGCAGGTAGTTTTTGCTAACATTCATGCCTTGTATTTGTTGTAATTATAACTATATGTTGTAATTGCCCACTAGCTTAAGACACTAGTGCTTTTGTCAGGCTACAAATGACAGTGATTGTAAGAGCACTTTGCCATTTTGATTAATGTTTGTTGACAATCCTGCATCCATAACCAGAAAAGACATGGATGAAGTGTTGTTCGACAATTAGCAAAGAATTCCACTCAAACCGGTGCTAGGGGCCATCCTGTACTTGATATAAGGTATGAGCAAAGCTCATTGTTGAAGGCCTCATGGTAACTTCAAGATGAAGAACAACAATAAAAGAGTTGTTCCTTTGCTTAATCTTACTATGTATTTGTAGAGACTTTGTCTCATGTGCATTTACTCCATATCCTTTCATTTAGCATGCAAACTTGCCTACTGTTATGATTTTGGGGTAATACTTACTATTTTCAATGTAATCTTACACCCTTACCTGTTAACCATTTTCTTATAAATCATTCAATTTGAGGCATTTCCAGAAAATTCTTTGTCTGGTCAGTCATTTCGTTGAGGTTTTGAATTCCTGTATCAAAACAGATGTAAAAATTATCTTTAAGACAAAAATTTTAGGTTTCTTTATGAAAGAATGATCTTTTTAGGATAAGAAGTGTGTAAAAATGTGGTGTACCATTCACTGCAAGATGTAGTTTCTGTGCTCAAATCACATTTTACAAACATAAAAAGTGTCTCACTAAGTTTCATTTCAACTTATGATTCGAGTAACATAAGAGACTATTTCTGACCATTAGGGGTAGGCAAGTCTGTACATGTGATAGGTCTCTTAAGCTAATGCAGGAGTCTGGAGATAGCCTTGATTTTCAGGGAGATTTGCCATTTTTTGTAGGGAAAATTAAGGAGATTAAGAAAAGTATGTTCAACATACTTTAATACTAACATTTGTGCAGTGTGTTTTACAAAAATGCGATGGATTTCCACTTTCCAATGAACTCAATGTTTTCAAGTTCTGTTTCTCATTTTAGCAGAAATTGTGACGAATATCTTGACAGTTTTCGCAGATGTAAAGTAGATGCTTCCGAAAGGCTATGTCTACAAATTAAGTTGAAATTCAATTGTGTTAATTGCAAATTTTTAATGACATTTTTGTTACACTTGTCTGCTGATTTGACATAACACACTTTCTGGTCAATTCCTGGTCATTATGACAGCGATGTAGATACACTTTACACTAGAGCGATCATGTGACAAGCAGCTTAATATATCAATAATAAATATCCTTAAAATAAAGGGAAATAACCCTAGAAAAAAGGGACAATTATATATAATCCACAGACAAAGGGGCAAATAATCCATAGCTACAAGGCTCATATAGGTGATGATTATTGAACTTGAACTTTGATTATGGCTTCCAATAATAAAAGAAAAAGCTTTTTTGGAAGGCTTTAAGGATGTAGTAAGGTGATGTTTTTGAAATTCCTAAAAGCCATTCGGATTTCTCGGATTTTATCCATTATTACTATGTAATATTTTTTGCCCCATTACACCTAATTTTCAAGTCATCAAAGGCTTCTGTAGCTCATTTAAGGACTGTAAGCATAATTTCATTATAATGTAGATTTTCCTTCCATGTGAAAGAAATCAGTAATGCTTCCTTGTTATACCAAGGTAAAAGTCCAAGAGAGCATTTTCCAGCCATTTTCCAAAATGTGAAATATCTTGAAAACGAAGTCCATAACCTATCAATATTTTAGCCGAAATTATTCCTTTACCAAAGCTCTTTCTTTAAAATCGTAGATTTATTTAATTTCACCTTACTACATCCTTAAGTATTTGATACTGTATGTAAATTGTTACAACCATGAAAGTTTGCTTATTATGAAAAATTTTTCTCTCCCCCTCCCAAAAAAAAAAAAACTATTTGCAGCAGGGAAACAGAGTATCAGCCTTTCATGGTGTTGAAGAAATTTAATTCTTATGTTTATAACTGAAAGATTTTACTCATTTCCAGATATTTAGCTTTTTAAATTTTAATATGCTTCAGAAATGATAGTAAAAAACATTATACCCTGAAACTAAGGTTACAGATTATTTGATGGAGATTGTCAGACGCATCAAGTTGTTTTCAATAATTATAGTATAACTAAATGGCCGTCGTGAATATCAATAAAAATGTCATGAGCGTCAAACAACGCAGAAGGATAAACAAGTCATGGAACAAGGATGAGTTAACTGTTACCCCCTGCGTTGATCGACACGAGTGACATTTTATTGTTATTGATATTCATGGCGGTTGATTAGTTATGCTTTTTATTATATAGATTTTCTACTCAAAAACAGATGTTTTAGACGTGGATTATTTTTAAAAATTTTAGTCCACCAGTTGTCTACTTGACAACGACATTGAAGAGATATTGTGACTTTGCTTCCTCTGATGACTAGAAATCCTTTATTTTCACTGGCGATAATATTACAATTTATAATTAATAATAATAATAATAATAATGCATTTATTGCAATCTAAATTGTGTGGTTATTTTTAATATTTTAACTAAGTACAGGTACACACATACATTGACTATGCAAAATAATTTATTTCTATTTACCAAGTACAGGTACACACATCATACATTCACTATGCAAAAGAATTTATTTCTATATTTTTTCTTGATGTTTAGATATTCCATTGACGACTTGGATTCAAAGAAGATGTTTATTCTAAACTTACGAGCCAAGCTTTGTCTTGACAAAAATCTGCCATGCGCACCTGATGTCAAAGTGCTTGAGAATATTTGGTTGCCAAAACCATTGTGTAATCTTGAAACCAGCATCAATCTAAGTATGTTTACATTAGAGGCATATCTCGGTCTGTTTAAATTATGTGGATATTTCAGTCTGTTCACATTAAAGTGTATGAATAAGGGGGATATCTCAATATATTTACATTGATGGGGATATCTTAGTATGTTCATATTTGGGGAATATCTCTATGCACATTTGGGGAATATCTCAATATGTCACAGAAAGGAGGTATCTTAAGATATTCTCATGAAGTGGGAAATTTCAGTATGTTCACATTATGGGGGATATCTCAGTGTGTTCATAGTAAGTGGTGGATATCTCAATCTGTTTACGTTAGGGGGATATCTCACTATGTTAACAAAAAGGGGGCATCTCAGTATTTTCACATGAGGATGGACATCCCTATAGTTTACATTAAGGGGAACATCTAAGTATGTTTACTTTTAAGTGGAGTATCTCAGTATATTCACATTAAAGAGGATATGTCAGTATTTTCACTTTAAGGGGATATTTTGGTATATTCACATTGTAGTGGATATCTTAATATGTACACATGAAAAGTATATCTCAGTATTTTCACATGAAAGGCATCTAAGTACTTTGCATAAAGGGGAATATCTAAGTATATTTACATTAAGACATATTGCAGTATCTGCAATAAGAGGGATTTCTCAATATGTTCACATTTTATATATAATAGGGGATATTTAAGTTAGTTCTTCTTTAAGGTGATATCTCAATATGTTTTCATAAAGTTGGATATCTCGTTACTTTACCTTAATAGGAATATCTCAATACATTGTATGTCCACATGAAGGGGATATCTCAGTATTTTCACATTGAGGGAGATATCTAAGTATTTTACATTAAGGAGGATTTCTAAGCATGTTCAAATTAAGGGGAGTTTCTAAGTTTATTCACATAAAAGGTTTTTTCATTATGTTCACATTAAAAGGGATATCTCAGTACTTATTTATATATTTACATATGGGTGTCCATTATTTTTGTTTCTTTTACCCCTTGCTCTGCTGTGCTATGCTCTGGGTAAAATATTAAAAAAAAAAAAATAATGGCCACCCATATGTAAATCTCCAACAAACCACCGTCGCCCATGAATTATTTCTTAATTTAACCATGAGCTAGTCCTTTATATTCAAATTTAAACCTGAGCATCAGCGAGGAGTTAAATTTACAAATTATGGTTAAATGATAATCTGCCATGAATTATTTCGATTCTAATATGACAGAAAATGGAATTTTCCATTCTGAAGCGACATGAGAGAAGGTGGATTTCCCCTCCATTGCTGTCTGTGTCTATGATGTCACAATACACAATCTGACATTTTCAAACAGATACAAGTTCAAAATTCAAATCGAAAGCAAACAATACACATTTACGTGTCTGAATGGCATGATTTAGTTAAAAACTGTTCTTAACCTTTATTTCCTTCATAAACTAAGACGAACAAAATTGAAAATTGTTGTTTTTCATCCTGTTCACTTATATTCCGATACCATTTGCGCATGTGGGAAATATATGGTTATTAAGTATTATACTGGTTGACAATTTACAAGAGCCATGTTGGAATTATAAATGCTACCCTCTGAGAAGGGAACTTAGAAATGCAGTGGTTTGTACACATATGTGATACAGTTGAAATTCAATGACTCAAACTGCAATAACTGGAACATATAAATGGATGTCTCAAATCCCTTTTCTGGACACTTTCATCAAATGTAAACCCCCTTCTAGTTCAAACTGTTTTATAGTCCCCTTGAGTGTTGGACCTATGGAAGTTTAGCTGTATGTTGTATTTATTGATTTTCTTCCATGGAGGAAGCTGTAGGGTAGTACGGGAGTTCAAAATTGCACATCATTCTTGCGTATTTAACCACAAATGGAATACACTATGGGGATTTTGCTGAAACCATTTTCAATGTCTTATAATAGTTAAATTTGATGAACTATGCCACTTTCATTGCTCACCCATACAGGATATTGAACCATTTTAGCAAACTCCTGTTCCATTAAAGGGAGATAATTTGTATAGAAATAATAGGAAAAATCAGTTTTTCGCAATTTATTCAAAAATAAGTTTTGTGAACCCCAAATGTTTTTCATGGAAATTGAGAAACAGTGTATTAACTAATAATTTACCAAATTTAAAAAAAATTTTATTTGATGTAACTTAAATAATTTAGAATTTTGTTAAAATTTTCTAATTTTCCCTATTATTTCAACCAAAATAACAGATTTTTATGTTACATATTTCGTCCTTATATGATCGGTGACCCCCAAGTTTTATTTTATTTTTTGTATGCTCTAATACCAAAGGGTAAATCATGAAAATATCAGAAAATTATATTTGACAGATTTTAGAGCCCCGTACCACCTTAAGAGGAAGAACTTTATTTCATAATGCTTTGTGTTTGTAGATGTTTCTCCATATGAATACCTAAAGGATAAACTAACAGATGCAGCAAGCCAAATGCCTGAATACCTAGCTGATATCTTCTTAGAAGAGTCTGGAATTGCAAGATTTATGTTAGAGGAAAGATGTGATAGATCATCTGGACAGTACTTTCCAGTTGTGAAAGGATGGAATAATGGTAGGTGTTTTACAGCAATTTTATGGCTGATTTCCTGAATCATTTATGGATTTTATTTGCAATTCTTCAATGAACATACCAATATTCCTCTAGTAACACCTATAAAACTCCTTCTAAACTAATGTCTTTTGTCTGCTTGTCAAGCAATCAAGCTTCTATAATTTGTACTGCCTGAAGGGGTTTACCTTCATACTCCATTGATGACAAATTGGTATACAATAGAATTCCATAGAAACTTGATTGCTTGAGGAGCAGACAAAAGACAGGAGTTTAGAAGGAGTTTTATAGGTATTACTAGAGGAATATTGGTATGTTCATTGAAGAATCGCAATAAAACATGTTCATGATTCAGGAAATCCGCCATAATTAACCATGTATCTCCAAACTTTACAATTTTACTAGCTAACCTGATAAGCCTGAGGCTAATGTTCAAAATCCATTCATACCTAATCAATTATCTCATCTAAGATTTATAAGAATCTTAACACCAGGGCGAGGGTCAGACAGAAAAATCTGACACCCAAGGGTAAGATTTCAAGTACTCGGACGAAGCTTGCTGAGTTGGAGACCCTAGAAATCTTACCCGAGGGTGTCTGAGATCTTTTTGTCTGACACTCTTACTTGTGTTTGATTATTTTTCTCCCCCTCAGCATCCAAAAAAAGCAAACAAATCACAGTCGAAACGCCACTGTTGACATCAGTGAATTACTTCCCTTTTCATGTCATAAAGCATGGAGCACATGTCTGAGTCCAGGGTTATTTTGGGTTTAAACGATTTAGGCATTTTTGATTTTGCCGTTTTAAGGAAGTCAATATACCTTTTGATACTTTCAGTTATATACTTTTCGATTCTTGTGGACCAAGCTGTGCATATTGATATGATATAAAAACTGGCTGGAATATATATGGACCCCCTGTGTAAGACAGAAAAAATTTGCACAGCGAAAACAATAGATTCCCTTGTCCAAGGTGGGAGAAATAATGGTCTATTTCAAACTTATGTATATAGGTAGATGGAACTTGAAGAAAGATGGATTGTATGCTTCATATCTATATTAATTACATGTTAATAGTAATCGTATGTTTTAAAATGTTTAAAGTTAAAAGTAGATAACTTCTAAATATTACATGCATTAGCTTACGAACTTGTAGTTAAAAGATGTATTTGATAATTTTAAATAGACTATAATACCTAATTATTCAACCAAACTTTTTAACAAACTTTGCCACTTAAATTGCAAAGTTTCTTGGTACATGCTTGACTAAATGTTTAATTGTCTTTGTAATATCTTTAGTGTGTGTATGGGGGGAGGGGTGTAAAAATTAATCACATATGTCATTGTATTTTTCCCTGGTTTTCAAGGAATTCACAAAGTATGTGTATTTTTTTTTACATTTTACCAGTAGGAAGAGCAAGTTGTGTTTCTGAATTGTTTAGTTTCACTGAATGAATCCAAAATTTGAATTTCTGAACTCTTTTCATTAAACTGTCTGAATTCATTTTAATTTTGGAAAATAATGTTATCTGACTGTCTTGTTTCAAAATTAGATTATCTAAAATTACTTAATCTGCTAAAATTCTAACTTGAATGTTTGAATTATTTCATTTAACTGTCTGAATTCTAAATTTTAGTACCTAAATTTTTCATTCAACTGTCTTGAGTCCTAAATTTGAATTCCTGAATGATTTTATTTCCTGTATGAATCCTAAATTTGAATCTCTGAATTATTTGATTTAACTGTCTGAATTCTGAATTTTGACTTTAAATTATTTTGAAATCATGTTTTTTAACATATTGAGTATAAATTTATTTATTTTCAGCATGTAATTTGACCCTTGACCTTCCACAGATACCACCGAACGTACCGATATCTTGTCACGTGACGGATTATTGTACAGGAATACAATGTTGTGCAGAGGTTTCTTTCTTACAGAAATCTTTCTATTTCTATATCTTATTGGATGGATGTAATCTGCAAATACAGGCTGGTATAGAAAACTTTGGAATTGACGAAAAACTGTACACATATGCAAAATGTAAGTTAAATACTTAAGTAATTTACAATAGATAATGCATATTGCATGAGATAATGCATAATAATGAATGAAAGTACTTCCATACAGAATAATTAACAAATATAGCATCATTTTTTTCTCAACTTTCATTAAATTGTCTTCATTTCTGAAACTTCACCAGAAGGTCTTGCCAAATCAAACTGTGAAATTTAAGCCTTTTGTCTAGCAGAAAACTTGTCTTATATGTATATATTCCTATCAAATGATATATAAAAAAAAGGACAGATTTCAGATCATTTTTTCAGTTACAAAATAATTTAAATTCCCAATGTATAATGTGACAACTGTTTATTCTGAACATTTGTATTTTGACTTATGGCGGACTTCCCGGATCATTAACACATTATATTTGCAATTCTTCAATAAATACACCAATATTCCGCAAGTAACACTTATAACAACTCCCTCTAAACTCCTGTCTTTTATTTTCCAATCAACCAATCAAGAGTTCTATAGAATTCTTTTGTATACCAATTTGTAATCACTGGAGTATCAAGGTAAACCCCTTCAGGCAGTACAAATTGGTATACAATAGAATTTCTATAGAATCTTGATTGGTTGATTGACAAATAAAAGACAGGAGTTAAGAAGGAGTCGTTATACATTGAATGTGTTACTAGAGGAATATTGGTATGTTCATTGAAGGATTGCAAATATAATACGTTATTGATCCGGGACATCCACCATAAAAATCCAAAATTTGCAAACAGCAGAATCAGAATAGAACAAGAAAAAGTCGTGGAGAAATAAATGAATGGGATTTTGTTGTGTATTTGGTAAAAGATAGTGCTTTTATTATATATGTGTTGTGTACTTGAGTAAATAAATAGTATTATTGTATACACATTTTAGGCAAAATAAAAAAATACATTAGCTTCTCAGGCACCTGCCTCATCTCTTTTCTGAGTACTAGTTTTCCTTTTTTATTTAAGTTTCAAATAAAAAAAAAACAAAATCACCTGCCTCATTACTTTTTGGGCATTTCAGCAATGTAAAAAGGTGCCTCATCATGACTTTGAACCAATAAAAATAAAAATCTTCTGCCTCCCTGCCTCATAATTTTTTCTGAAAAATGGCCTGAGAATCTAATCATTATTTTTGTATGGCCTTATATGCATGTACATTTTAATGATTTTTTTTTTTTATTTTAGCTGAACATAAACAAGTGGATATTGCCAATGTTCTTTACTTAGAGTAAGTTTACTGTATAATATACCATAAAAGTGGTTATTTTCGCAGGTCACAAATTTTGCAATTTCTTTCAAAATTGTTTTATTTTCATTTTCGATTGGACAAATATTTGTGATTTCTGATCATTTACTATATAAAGTCTCATTTAAGGAGGTAGACCTAGGTTAAGGGACATAACTCTTAAAAATCCTATGTATGTTTGTTTTAATCAGTCTTTATTAATATGTTCTAAACTTCTAAGTGACATAGATGATTTTAATTCTTTTTCACATAAATGCTTAAAAATCATCGATGAATCAGACTGATGAAAACGCTTTACTGATTTAAAGAGTATTCTCCCTTTGCCTAGATCTACTACCTTAACTTATATGCCATAGTATGCAATTCTGGCAAGATCAGAATAGCCGTGGATAAAGTGAAAATTAATTCATCATGAAAATAACCACTTAAAGAATATTGATATTTAATATTTTTTAATATGCCTGGCCAGATATGTCAGTGTTTTAAAAAACTGACTTATTTCTTAAAGTATTTAAAATTTTTTAATAGTTTTACAAAGGAAAATATATTACAAATTGAAATTATTAGATACTGAAAATGTTAAATTTTGTATTAAAACTTATTAGAAATGTTTAAATAGACCTAATATACATATAAGGGTATGAATTACAATTTAAGCCGATACATTTTCTTAGTTCATTAAATAACAAAATACCATTGGTTTAGTAGCCCTATTGACAATTGCAAAAATGAAACTGCATAAATGGAAAACTAGCATTCACAGTATTTTTATGTTAATTTTGATAATGTTGCCCCTTCAGTGAAGCCCTCTACATTGTTGGCAATAAAGGTTGTTTTGACAAAATTTTAATTGAGCATATTCTTCTTAAGCTTGAGCAATAGCTTTTGATCTTTTTTTTCTGCAAATCTTCCTTTTTTAAGTGTTTTCTAAATACTTTCATTACACATTGTTTGATATTTTTCAGTATGATGGCTGAACATTTTGAGGCGGAAAAGAAGTTTCTTGTTGATATGAACATAAGCATTTGTTTGGATAACCAGAAAGCGAAAGGGACTCCTTGTGATATTGAACTTCCGCTGTTCCAAGATATGTACCTACCACAGCTTGGTTGCGATAATAGTTTCGTGAACTCGTTTTCTGCGTCTGACTTTTTGAGCAATCTCGGGAAATCTTTAACTGATACAGTAACCGATACCGTAGTCAGTCAAATTCTGGAGAAACTTCACATAGCTCCTTATCTGTTGGACCCTCAGTGTGATGTTACCAGTGCAAACTACACACCAGAAACAAGTAGTGGTTGGAAAAATGGTAAGTTTCAATGGCAACCATATAAATAAATTACTGAATTTAAATGAAAATTCAATTGTTAATAGCCTACCCTTACTATTTTGCGGTAAGGCACACCGTTTTCAATGTCATCTTATGCTCATATGATGGTTAAACATTTTCTTATGATTTGATCAGTGTGCTGTATTTTATAAAAAAAAAATTCCACCAATTCCTTACAGTTCCATATTTTATAGATGAAATAGCAGTTCCGGTAATCAATTTGGATGTAAAAATGATCTTTTAGATGTAATTCTAGGTTTCATAATAGGCTTACATAATATGCCATACACTGTAAATGGGGGTAATATCAAAATTACCGAACAGAGTTGTCAAGATCGATTCTGTACGGTAAGGTTTTCTCTAAATTTATGAATTTTGATAATAACTTACTATTTTTTACTAAAACGGTTGGCAAGCAAGTTTTATAAGGCCATCTAATGACGGACGTATTATGGTATACCAATGTCTGATTGTCCGTCCGTCCGTTTCATATGTCACGCTATAACTTGATAACCATTCGGCCAATTCATTTCAATCTTTGCAGGGGTATTAGGTAGGATGGCCTCAAGATCTGTATACTTTTTCGGGAAAATTCAATTTTTCTTGTAGGAGTTATGGGACTTTATTCGTCAATTTACAGGCAATTTTTTACATGTCGCACTCTAACTCGACAACCCTTTGGTCAATTCACTTCAAACTCTGTACAGGTATTGGGTATGATGACACGATCTGTATACTTTTTCTGGAAAATTCAGTTTTTTTTTCAGGAGTTATGGGACTTTAATCCTCAATTTAAAGGCAATTTTTTACATGTTGTGCTCTAACTTGGCAACTCTTCGACCAATTTACTTCAAACTTTGTAAAGAAATTTGGTATGATGGCCTCATGATTTGTATACTTTTTAGTGCAATTTCGATTTTTCTTGCAAGAGTTTTAGAACTTTATTCGTCAATTCTTAGGCAATTTTTCACATGTCGTGTTCTAACTTGACAACCCTATGGCAAGTTCACTTTAATTTTGTACAGGTATTGGATATGATGGTTTCATGGTCTATATACTTTTTCCTGAAATTTCGATTTTTCTTGCAAGAATTATGGGACTTTATTTTTCAAATTTAAGGCAATTTTATACCGTTTTTTGGTGTGTATTACACGCACATATTTTCCCCCAGAAAGGTCCAAGTGAGAGGGGATACGTTTTATACATGCGAACTTCAACAGACCATTTTTTTCTGACCACAACTAACTTAACTTAGACCGGAAACGACATTAGAAATTAGTATAAAATCCTTGTTGTGATCCAGATACGAACCTGTGTTGATGATAACAAAGTTTGCTAATGTTAACATGATTAGTTGTGTATTGTTTTCTATGTATACAACATGTATATTCAGAGATTTCCCGGTGCCCAAAATTTCATCTCGATCGTGTCCGCCATATTTGTTTTGAATAGGTGAAGCCGTTTCCAGTTTTCAGGGATACACGATACTTGCAAGTCATAATGTAATTATATTTATGAAAAGGGATAGTTTAAATGAAGTTAATTAATGCATAAACCGATTATGAAGATCAATAAGGGAATATCACTTAAAAATTTACCAAAGGCAAACCGTAATATTTACGTATCCGTAACCGCCTTTGACTTTTAATTACGTTTTGAGATAAACCTCCTGTGTTTACAAAATCAATGTTTTTCGTTTGCAAAATTCCCTAAATGTTTGAACAAACCATTAAATAAATACAGGTACAGTTATTCCTCTAAATATAAGTGAAAAAAGCATCATGTATTTCATTTAATTCAGTCCACAAGGTAACTCTCGGCGTCTCTAGACATTTTTGGACAGAACATGTTGTTAAAAATTTACATGCGTTTTTTACACACGAACTAGATTTTTTCTGATTCTTTTCCTCTGAGAAAGGGGGTGCGTTTTATACACCATTGCGTTTAATACACACCAAAAAACGGTACAAAAAGCACTCTAACTGATTAATAGTTTGATCAGCTCACTTCAAACTTTGCTGATTGATTTATTAAAGAGATCTCATGCTTAATTGGGCAGTTATAGGTGCATTCTATATTGAGAATCACATTCCTTAATCACTTAATGTTTTTGAAGGAGTGACGACAGGGGTATCATGCGACTTGGCGCAGCTGTTTATTGTCTTTCAGATCTGTCATTAGAATGTCACAATATAACTTTCTGAGATTTTTATTAAGTTTGAAAGAAATTGTTGATTTTTTTTCCCTTGTTTTATATCATTATTTTCATTTTGTTGAATCCTTAAACTATTGAAAACAGAAATTAATGTATTGAACTTACCATTGGGTATGAGTAAAGCTCATTGATGAAGGCCTCATGGTGACTTCAAGATGAAGAAGAATAAAAGAGTTGTTCCATTGCTTGGTTTTACCGTGTATCGGTAGACTTTGTCTCATGTGCATTTACTCTATATCCTTTCATTGTATATTCAATTTATCTTTATTTTTCAGAATGTCCTGGCCAGATTTCAAACCTTACGGATATCCAGCAGACATCTATATCAACGTTAGCCTGTAACATACCTTCACACTGCACAGCCATAGACTGTTGTCTGTATATTCCATTTTTAAGGAGGTCATTTCATGCTTTCTTTGACCTGAACATGTGTGAAAGGTCATTTAAGATTGGAATCGAAAAGCTTTTGATTGACCTAGATTACCTTACATATGTTTGGGGTAAGTTTAAAATTAGAGAAAAAGCTTGTGATTGACTCAGATTTCTTGACATATGTTTTGGGCAAGTGAAAAGCTCATGATTGACTTAGATTTCATGACATATGTTTTGGGCAAGTGATAAGCTTGTGGTTGACTTAGATTTCATGACACATGACATGTTTTGGGGAAGTGAAAAGCTTGTGATTGACTTAGATTACATGACATGTTTTGGGCAAGTGAAAAGCTTGTGTTTGACTGAAATTACATGACATGTTTTGGGCAAGTGAAAAGCTTGTAATTGACTTAGATTTCATGACATGCTTTGGGCTCGTGAAAAGTTTGTGATTGACATAGATTTCGTGACATTTGTTTCGGGCATGTGAAAAGCTTGTAATTGAATTACATTTCATGACATACATGTATGTTTAGGGCTTTAGTAATTTCATACAATGTATGTGTAGTCTTTAATAGTGGAAAGTTTGTGATTGACCTAGATAAATTGACATAGAATTGGATATGTTAAGTATTAAAGTGCATCTCTGAAATAATAGAAAAAAGTTATGAGATAAACATTTTCATTCCTACACTTGAGTTTAGAAGGAAAATTGAAATTTGATAACAAAATAGAGAAATTTAGTAAATTTTAATATTGTTGAAGACCATTTAAATAACTTATTTTTCTTAAATGCTGTCAAAATAAAAAAAAATCTACACATTAATTTTACCTGTATCAATGCATGAATTTTTAATGTATTCATATATAATTTTTTTTTCAGGTCAAAAAGACAGGAGAACTCTAATTGATGTCTATGATTTTGAGTGAGTATTTTTTTTATCACCAGTAGGCGTATTTTAGCATCAGAAAAAATTATTTTTGAATTGTTAGTCTTACTGCAACTGGAAAAAGGGAAAAGAAAAAAAATCACAGAAATGTATTTAAATGTAAACATTAAATATAAATGATTTCCCTTAAACCAGAAATTTGGCAAATTAAAAAAAAAGCTTATCTTCTTACTATTGAAGCATGTACAGTTGAACGTCGATAGCTTGAACTGAAATAATTTCTATGCCATGAATGTGTCTATAAACCTTTTTCTGAACCCTTCATTTGAAATCAAACAGAGTTTGGCCTTGATAGTTGGAACACCCCTCTAGCTTCAAGTTTTTTCATCAGTCTCTTGGGTGTTCCAGCAGTCAAAGTTTAACTGTACCTATCTTTCATTTAATTAAAAACATATCTTTCTGTTGGAGTTTCTTTTTTGTGCCACTTGTGACATTATAATAATAATCTTTTCAGTTTCCTGGTTGATTACAATAAAGGCGATGACTTTTTCAATGTCAACTTGAACATGAGTGTGTATTTGGACAGAAGTCAGCAATATGTCACCTTTGAACTCTTCAAAAACAAGTTATTACCAATCCAGGCTTGCAATTATGACACAAGTTATGGAGTTCCAGGTAGGAATTGTTAATATAAACGGGAACTTTATTGTACATACATTGTATACGATGAGGTCAGTAAAATATATATATGGACTTGTCCAGATTATATTGAAAGTTTGACAAAGTCTGAGAAGATTTACAAATATTCTTAAACATTCCATGGGAAACTCTTAGAAATAAGATTAAAAGTTTGGCCTATTTTTCAAACATAGCTAGCATGTAAAAAAATGAATATATATCGTGACCCACCTTGCTAGATAAGGGGTGTGTGACCATTTTTTCGTGGGAATGGGCTATTTTTAATTTTGGGAAATAGGGATGGTCCTTTCTAAAGGCCAGGAATTCAGGATGAAAATTAAAGACATTGGCAAGGGGTGTTTTTAGACTCATGAAATTAGGATTTTATGGTAAAATTTAATCAGATTTGCATAGACTGGTTTCTTAAATACAATCTTCCTGGACTGGGACCTTTCGTAAAATATGTCCAGGATTTCAGGATTTTCTCATTTTAATGACAAAAAATGATGAGACCCCCTTAGCCCCCCTCATAGTAATATTCTGTATCACTCTTATCATGAAATTTTAATTTAAATTCAAATCATATTTATTTTATTATTACAGGATATAATCTACCTGATTGGTATACTTATCATCAGTTAACACCAAACTCCTTACTTTCTCCTGCTATGGCCTCCAGACTGTTACAGTTTCTTAAAATTGGAGAAATGATGTCTCCCATACAGTGTCAAAGGTCAGGTGACAAGCACAGTCCGTCTGTTAATGGATGGAAAACAGGTAAGAACAGATGTTTAGGACTTCTTACATTTTCAGGGATGATTCTACATTTACATAGGATTTTAGATTAAGAATTTGATATCACAGTTTACTGTTCTTGTCCAATTTCATGCCAAATGATTTATCCAGTTTTGTGTCTCGTGACTTATTTACGGTAATTTCTTGTCCTTGAACGTATCCAATTTCACTTGCAATGACTTATGAATTTTCTCACCCTTGATTTATTTAATTTCCTGTCCCCTTGCTGATCCAGTTTCTTGTCTCATTTTTTTTCCATGACTTATCCAATTTCCTGTCCTATGAATTATCTGATTTCTTGTCCCATGTCTTGTCAAATATAATGTCAAGCTCAATTAAATATCCCATGACTTATTCACTGCAACATCCTATGACTTATCCAATTAAATGTCTCATGACCAACCAATTAATCATAAACCATCCATGTCCTACCAATGTCACAGCCCAATGACCAGTTTAATCTATTGTCCAATGATTGTCAAATAAACAATCTAAGGCCATACAAAAATAATGATTAGATTCTCAGGCCATTTTTCTGAAAAAATGATGAGGCAGGGAGGGAGAAGATTTTTATTTTTATTGGTTCAAAATCATGATGAGGCGTCTTTTTACATTACTGAAATGCCCAAAAAGTGATGAGGCAGGTGATTTTCAATTTTTTTTTTTGAAACTTGAATAAAAAAGTAAAATTAGTTCCCAGAAAAGAGATGAGGCAGGGGCCTGAGAAGCTAATGTATTTTTTTATTTTGCCTAATTACTTGCTTAAAATTTCAGTACAACAATTATCCTTGTGAATAAGGTATCAAGATAACTTGAAGTCATTATAAAATTTACAGTGATATATATTTAGGTATAAAATTTTAGCACTTGTCAGGTTAAACTCAATAAGCATGAAAATTAATACCTCTCGAAAAAATAACAACCATTTAGTATTGTGTCAAGAACAGTTGATAATATAGATCTACCACTCTAATTGACTGGAACAAAATGAGTGGTTTTAATTTTTTAATTTTTAAATCACATTAAGATAAAGAAAAAGTCTAAAAAACTGTCATTAATTTAATAAACTTGTATTTGTAGCATGCACGCTGGATGTAACAATGGCTGCTTTAGATTCATCAACATCAGGGTTCATTGCATCGACATGCTCTGATATTGATTTCTGTACCGATGTAGATTTCTTAGGTCGTCCATTCCACACATACCTTTATTTAAACCCATGTAACAATAAGGGCGTGATTGGCATTGAAAGATTTAGCCTGGATTTAGACTTGTCGGATTCAAGCTTATTCAGTAAGTATATTTTGTATTAAGTCACATTAATTAGTAGATTATAATCCCAAGTCGCCAAGAAATAGTAGTTTGAGCTGAAGGCTATAATATTTTATCTTGAATTCTGTTTCACCTTTCATCCAAATGAGATTCCGGCAACCATCAGGTTTTTTATAGGCCATTTATCCAGAAATGGTAATATTTGTGTGAGCAAACTCTTTCTTAACCTGTGAACAATTCTTTCCAGAATCACAAAAAAGTAAAACTGCACATACTAGTATTTCTGCAGTATTTTATTTGAAAACACTTGTAATAATAGGTAGCAGATTTTATCAATTTGTATTTATTGATTAAATTAAGAGAAAGTTTTTTAGCTTCGAATCATTTCAGAGAAAAGTTTTATATTAAACTCATGTCTTTAAGAATAAGATTTGACAGACTTATTTCTATCCAGAGTAAAATGGTATTCTTCACTTTCAATAGTAAGAAATTTATAATGTTTTGTAGATGTGGAGCATAAGTTAAATCTGAAAGGAGTTGTAAGGCTAACGTAAGTATTAAAATACCAACATAAGTTCTGTATTTTACTGCTTGTAAGTCTATGTATTGAATAGGCCTCATGGTGTCTTTCAAGATGAAGAACGACAATAAAAGCGTAATCCCATAGCTTGGTTTTACCATGTATTTGTATAGACTTTTCTATTGTACATTTACTCCATATCTTTTCATTGTTTGTTAAATTTGTCAATGTATAATTGTAGAAATACTATGAGTAAAAGTCCTACCTATAGGATGTAAAATATGGTAAAAATACGTTTAATTGCCTACTGTTCCAGAAATAATTGTAAGGATGATTTTTGTAAGGCACTTTATAAAGGACTCTGTGCATAAAATTTTATAATTCCTTTGGCTTATTGTTTCTTCAGTGCAAGTCTCCAATATACCCCACAAGCCATCAAATTTAATTAAAGTGCCTTCCAACCCTCCCATGCCAATGCAATTATTTCATGAGCAGCCCTAAAAGCCCATACTCAAACAATTTACATAATGCTTTGAGTGATATTTCCACCTATTTTTGAACATTCTCACCAGTCTCTTAAATCCAAGATGCAGCTTCACAAGTAAATTTCCCCTAAGTTTTAATGAGATCTACCTAAACCAAACACTGATTAAAACAAGAAAACTATTATATCGATATATTCCAAACCTTAGTACACTAAAAACATTTCTAAACTTATCAAAACTCCCGATCTGAAAGAGTTTGAAATCTGCAGTTGCAATTTTTACTAAATTTGATATTTAATTGCTAGTGAAATTTCTTCCATTCATCAGATGAGTTAAAAAAGGGAAAATATTTTACAGATATCAGGTTTGATATTATTGAAATCTAGCTTTATTCTGTTATTTATGTAGTAAATCATAACTTCCGTAACTATTTCATGGCTGAAGTAATGAAAAAAAGTTACATTTGCAATATATACTAATGTATGGATTTTATTACTTTCTTCATTATTTTTTTCACCAGGTATAAGATAGTGGACTACCCAATAAAGCGCTACTATAAGGTGAATCTTAATATAAAGATCTGTTTCCACAAGGTCTCTGGTACTGAATGTGAATTAGATATGAATGTCTTTACCGATGCCATTGTTCCGAAGCGACAGTGTACATGGAATATGGATTATTCGACATCAGGTAAATTATATGGGATATGACCTATGAAACGGGTATGAATTTGCTGTTTTAGAAACTATTGCGGGTATAGTGTACACCAAAATATTTTGATTGGTAAAGAACTTAAAAAAAAACAAAAGTAATTGGTCTAACAGTAATAGCGATTGTTTTTACTCCAAAATATCAAATGCAATCACTGTACCCATAACTCCACAAGTTCTTGTAATATGCTTGTTCTAAAAAAAAAACCTTATTGGTCAAAAAACTTGTAAATCATTTTTGGCATAAATACTTTTATGGCACCATTCTTTTGTAAATGCAGAAGCACTTATTATATGTATGTATGTTATGTTATTATATCAAAAGTTTAGAAATTTTATTAACTTTCATGGAAAGCTCTGTCCTCAGCAGATTTTAGCATTACCTTCAAGCCTTTTAAAATGTCCATGTCATTTGCATGAGACCACTTTATTGAATAGTTAGTGGATTTGAAATTTGTTATTTGACTTCAACCATAAATGACTAGAATACAGTGAAACCTGTCTATTTAGAACCCTGAGTAAACCGAAAACCTGTCTAATCCAAACCCTTTATAAAGATTCTATTTATTTTAACCTGTGTAAATCAAACACTTATCTCAACAGAACTAAATCTTTAGTCCCTAATGGGTTTGGTTTAGACAGGTTTCACTGTTTAAATATTGGAATTTGTGATCCCATAAATGAAATCATTATTTTGCTTTTAAGGTTTTTCATTGTCAAGTCACGTAGGAACACTTGGTAAGACTGTTGGACAAACGCTCACATCTTCAGAAATAACAGATCTGTACAACAACTTGGGAATGAATTACTACGTCAAGGCTTCAGCGTGTGCACTGGCTGATTATACACCAATCAATGCTGAAAGATGGCAAAAAGGTAGGCATATGATTTAGTACTAAGTAATGCCTAAGAAAATAAATTGTGTGTTTCGGGTAACATGGTTTTCAAAGTTAGGTAGGGTAGGTAGGAAAAAAAAAATTTTTGAATATTTTTTTACATTGTAGTAACGGAGGAACATTTCTGACTTAAACAGTGCTTGTTGTAAATAGGCAAAAAAAGTTAGGGTAGGCATAAAATTTTAGGTAGGGTCGGGTTACCGGAAACTCACAACTTTTTTTTCTAGGCCTAATTGGATATTATGAGGGTATTTCTGAAAGAACTGTTGATTTGTATAATTTAGATTTTCATTCCCCTCAGAAATGCAAATTATTTTAATTTACTGTTCTAGGGGCCATCTTGAACTTACTAGAGAAGCTCATTGTTGAAGGCTTTGTGGTGGCATCATGATGTGAGCAACAATGAAAGCAATGTTCAGTTGCTTGGTTTTTACCATGTTTTTGTCGAAACTTTTTCTCACCTGCATTTACTCCTTATGCCATCATTGTTAATTATTACAGTATTTTCTCCAGTTTACTGTTAAACTGGTCCTAGAATAAATCTGGCCTGCATGTGTCAAAGTACCAGTGGATAAATGTCTCAAGAGTTATGGTCTTTTTTGACAAAAGATATTAAGAAAGACATGTTGTATGTGCTATAATGACAACAGTTTTTGTCTTATTTAGCAGTCTGTGCCTTTAGCCACTAGCCCTACGCCCGAGACTAGTAAAATCAGTCTCGGGCTAGTAAAAATTTGAAGTCACTAGCCCGGTGGGCTAGTGAAAATTGTACCTTATTAACAAAGAATCTTCTGTAAGGGCTAGTGAAATTTAGTTCGGGCTAGTACAACACAGGACCTTACTAGCCCCTTCGGGCTAGTGATGAAAAAGTTTTTGGCACAGACTGTTTAGTCAAATTTATGCCAAAGGTCTGAAAAAAAATATCCCTTACAGTACTGGTTTATAATTTTTATGCCCCTGCGCCAAAAAGTCTTGGGGGGGGGGGGGGGGGGGGGCATGTTGTTTTACCATGTCATTCTGGTTGTTGTTTCTTTGTCCATACAAGTAAAAATACATGTTTTCAGTTAGGGAATCATATGTGTCTTAACAGACACAAATACCTTGATACCTTGAAAAAAAGGGGGGGTGTGTCATCCTCTAGTTAATGAGAGTCATGCCATGGGACTTATAGTTAAAGAAAAGGAAGAAGCACCGGACCTTTGTCCACCTGTACAAGTTGGGGAGTCATATTTGTCTTACAGACACAAATACCTTTCATGGGGGCATGTCATCTGCTAGTTTTATGTAATACAACCTAACGTATGAATGTTGATTTTGTAGATTGTGATGATGATGTGACCCTACCCACACTCCCAAGTTTTGGAACGTGTAACCTTCACAGTACATGTACTTATGCAGAGTGTTGTATGTATGTGGACTTCCTTCAACGTGGATTCAATTCCTTTGTCAAGTTAGATCCTTGTAACCATCAGCTTATTTTTGGTATCGAAAGACTTACTGAAACTGTTAACTTGAATGGCTATACTTTTGGTAAGTAATTTGAAAATTGAAAATGTTAACTTGAATGATTGTGTTTGCTAAGAAATATTATGAAAATTTGTCAGTTAAATTGATGAATATTACCTTTGTGAGGGGGTAAATCACTTTAAATCATAGAAATATAACTCATCATTTATAAACATAAATATAACTATGATCAGGGGATCTATCAGTGAAAATTGTAACTACCAGTAAGTACCATGATGTATCAGTTATAATCATAAATATTACCATGGTAATAGGATCTAAATGTCAAATCATCAATATATTACCATTAGTTATAATCACTAATATTACCATGGTAAGAAGATCTATCAATTATACATGGTAAGGGGAGCTATCAGTTATAATTGTAAATATTACCATGGTAAGGGGATCTATCAGCTATAATCACAAATATTACCATGGTAAGGGGATCCATCAGATATAATCCCAAATATTTCCATGGTACTGGGATCTATTAGCATAGTTGCCAACTCACATGATTTTCGTGTGTTACACAGGCTTTTTCAATGGTTTACATGCGTAGATTTTTGTCACACGGCGTGTACACGCTTTTCAGAACTTCACACGCCATTACACACTTTTTCTTTGTTTACGTTTTTGGTTATTAACGATATTGCGTTTTTCGTGATTCTCTGGACTTTTCCACGACCATTGTTAATGTTTTTGGTTATTAGCGCTATCGAATTCCCGTGATCCTCCGGACTTTTCATGACCGTATTGTAAATTTGCAAACTTCAATTCCGCCAAACGACTGATTTTAAATCGTTTCAATGAATTTCTTGGTTGGGTACGACGACTAAAGACACGAGTGCAAATAGAAAACGATATTTTTGTACCGAATCAGTAATACCAAAACAAAATTTGGGATTTCGAGTTTGATGAATTAATTTGAAGTCTAAGAAAGTGATTGTGGAGTAGGGGGCTATGCAGTTTTCACATTTGTATTGGATCATTTACAGAAAGTGATATAGTCGGATATACAAAAGCTAGGGCTCATTTGAAACCATTTATCTGTCAAAACGGGTCTTAGCCCATTTCCTCCTTGCCAGCTAGAAAAAAAATTGTTGAATGATGTAATCATCAAGGACAAGGCTTAGAACTCTGCTAACTTTTGCCTTATTGACTTGTAAATTCAACCAAACTTGTAATTGTTTTGAATATGTACCTAGTCAGGACTGTAGTTCTAAAATCAGCAAAACAGGCAAATGTTGAGTACAATGGGCGTTTATATTGGCAAATTAATTTTATATAAATTTTGATCATGAAAGTATGTCGCGAGTTTTCACACGCTTTTTGGTATCTCATGTCATGTCATGACATGATTTTTCATTGTCAGAGGTTGGCACCTATGTCTATTAGTAATAATCACAAATATTACCATGGTCAGGGGAGCTATGAGATATAATCACAAATATTACCATGGTTTGGGGATCCATCAATTAAAACCATAAATATTACCATGGCAAGGGAATCTGTTAGTCATAATCATAAGTATTACCATGGTAAGGGGATCTATCAGTGCAAGCCATAAATATTTCAATGATAAGGGGATATATCAATTTAAATTATTTAATCAAGGTAGGGGAGCTTTCAGTTAAAATCATACGTTTTACCATGGTAAAGTGATATATCGCATGAAATCTTTAATGTTATGGTAACTATTGTCAGGGGTTCTTTTGGTGATAATTACACCTTATGTAAGTAAGCTGCATTCTGATTGGTTAATAGCCGTTGTATTTTTTGGCAAATACCCCTTCGCCGTGTTATTTGTCCTGGAGACATCTGTGCGCTTTAATGATAGAGACATTCGGCGTGATTAAACTTGGGTCTAAATTTCCCTCGCCTTTCAGGCTTGGGAAATTTTAGTGCCCTGCGACTTGTATTGTTGGCAAAAACCCCTCCTTATCATGATATATCTGTTCAAAAATCATCAATTTGACCATGGTAATGGGATTTAACAGTTTTAATCATAGATATTACCACGGTAAGGGGGTCGATGGGAATCTCTCAGTTATAATCATAAATATTACCATGGTAAGGGGATCTAACAGTTGTTGTAATAGAGGATTAAAAAAATAGATAGTTAGTCTAGAAGTATATTTTGTATTTCATGATCACACAATCACATCTTATTCATTTGTATTATTTCATATTACAGGTGTTGAAGTAACCAGGACTTTGATGAATGTTGTTAGACTTACGTAAGTTTTATTTTAACCTACATACAATGTTAAATTATGAACATTGGGCCATTTAAGGCTTACTATGTTATGAGAGGTTCCTGGCTGTGTTGAAGACCCCACACAGACGCCAAGATGCTTTGTTTTGGGTTGTTTTAACCTGGAGATGGGATGTTGTCTCCTTGACATTTATCCCATTTCCTTTCTTTTTTCATATGTACAATGGATTAAATCTATTATTCCTTTTAGCTCACCTCGCAAAGAGAGAGGGGCTTATTTTATACCCTTAGTGTCCACATCTGCTTCAGTATCCACATCCACATCTGTTTAGGAAGAATGGTTGAAGTCCATTCCTGCTTACTGACAAGTCCCACATCAATCATATTGGTATGTATAATGTATTTTTGGATGAGAACAACAATGCATGCTTAGAATGCTGTATGTGACCTACATTTTACACATGAATGACTTGATTAGATAGAATGGTTATAGTCCATTCCCACTTACTGACATGTCCTAAATCAACCATATTAGTATGTATGATGCATTTTGGGATGACAACAACAGTGCATGCTTCAGATGCTGTCTGTGGCCTACATTTTATGCATGAGAGACTTGGTTAGATAGAATGGTAAAAATCCATTCCTGCTTACTGACATGTCCCCCATCAACCATATTTGTATGTATGATGCATTTTGGGATGACAACAACAATGCATGCTTCTGATGCTGTCTGTGGCCAACATTTTATGCATGAAGGACTTAGTTAGATAGAATGGTTAGAGTCCATTCCTGCTTACTGACATGTCCCACATCAATC
>MJUU01049330.1:26349-45991 GCA_002080025.1 Modiolus philippinarum
TGAAAAAGTATTTGTTTATTTTGACACAGGTACAAGATTACAAATTTACAATCTGCTGGTCAGTACCAGTTGGACTTGAGTATGAAGTTCTGTGCCGAGACATCTGGATCATGTTACTCTGAGATGACAATATTCTCCGGAACCAAGCTACCTAAAAAGTATTGTTTTACTGGTTCAACGTTCTATGATTCAGGCAAGTCTGCAGTATCAAGTAGTAGTTGAACTTCTCGATGGCTCAACCACCCAAGGGACCGATGAAAACATTTCGAGCTAGAGGGGTGTTCGAGCTATTGAGGTAGAATTATGTTTTAACTTGTAAAGGGTTTGGGATACCAATGGTGTTGGAGTTATTGCAGTTCTAGTCATCGAAGTTCAACTGTACCATATTCAACCTTATTAGTGCTGCTACACACAGACAGCCCTCTCATACATTGTAGTTATCAAAGTCAAATTGCAGAAGCACCCCTTCCAACACCCAAACTGCCGAAATTTACAACTGTTTATTATCTTGTGTAAGAGTTTACAGCCGGTATGATATTGACATAATTTTAAGGAACAGAATGTTTTCATACCTCCCACAACTTCTGAGTAATGATGTCTATTTATTTTTGTCAAATTTGCTTGAAGAATTACTGTTACTTCATGTTTCACCATGTTATATATAAATCTGAAGTTGTAGGTCCATTATAGAAACTTATAACTATGAAGCCGACATGTTTAAATTCCTGTTTTGCTGATTCAATTAAGGAAGTTGCCAACTCACATGATTTTCACGTGTAACACACGCTTTTTCAACGGTTTACACGCATAGATTTTGTCACACGGCGTGTACATGCTTTTCCGAACTTCTCACTCCATTACACGCTTTTCATTGTTTACGTTTTTGGTTATTAGCGATATCGTGGTTTTCGTGATTCTCTGGACTTTTCCACACTCGAGGTTAATGTTTTTGGTTATTAGCGCTATCGATTCCCGTGATTCTTTTGACTTTTCATGAGCTTAGGGTAAATGGAAAACTTCGATTTCGGGTAAACAACTGGTTTTGAATCGTAATTCGTTTCAATTTCTTGGTTGGTTGCGTCGACTTAAGACACGAGTGCAAAGAGAAAACTATATTTTTGTACCGGATTCGTGATATCAAGACAAAATTTGGGCGTCCGGGTTTGATGATTTAAAGTAAAAGAGTAGGGGCCTTTGCAGTTTACAAATTTATATTGGATCATTTACCATGTTTTCAGAAAGTGATCTAGTCAGATACATGGGTGCATTTGAAACTCTTAATCTGTCAAAATGGGTCCAAACCATTACCACCTTATCAGCTAGAGAAATTAAATTCTTTGAATGATGGGGTCATCAAGGACAAGGCTTAGAAACTATTTACTAATTTTTTTTTCGAATTTTGGCTTGCTTACCTGTAAATTCAACCAAACTTGTAATTGTTTTAATTATGTACATCTGTGGTAGACGTGCATTAATATGCCTTTATTTATTATTTTTATTATAATTATTAATTGTTATTTATTGCTTATACCGTTTTCTGTAATATTGTACTTGTATACCAATCATAAATGTTTGATGTATCATGCCCTCCTGGGGCCCTAATTTGGTAATAAAATATTCTGATTCTGATTCTGTACCTTGTCAGCTTGTTCTAAAATTAGCAAAACAGGCATATGTTGAATACAATGGGAGTTTATAGTAGTAATTGGCTTTCATGTATATTTGTACACTATTTCGAAAGTATGTCGCGCGTTTTTACACGCTTTTTGGTATATCATGTCATGTCATGACATGATTTTTCATTGTCAGAGGTTGGCAACTATGACTTTTAGTTTAAGCATTTTTTTAAAATCCAAACTTGAAATACATGTATGGAGTATTTTAAATGTCTGTCTATACCTAGATAATGTACATGTATATGTAGGTCATGTTCTCACAAAAAATAAAAACAGTTTGAAGGTATTGGATATGTGATAGTCTAGTGTTTGGTCTGTACTAACGTCAAAATAACCACTAAAAATATCCATCGAACAACCAGACTCTTATTTTTCGTAGCCAAATTATCAACCTTAGCATAGCAAGATACAAATAGGCCATTGTATGCCATTCAATTTTAACAGACAACAGAAAATATCTAAATCAAGGACTTATACGTCCTTGTCTGAATGTAGAGGCAATATGTGCTAAAAGCGTCAGAACGAGTATGAAATTTTAAAGTTCGGTGAATTTATCACGATGTTACAAAGACTTAAACTTAACCTGATAAAGTTTCGCTATTCATTTTTCTTGATTTTCGAAAAATGAAAAACAAAATGCTACTTTCAGTTTTAACCGGAAATGCTACTTTATTTGTCTTCTTCCGTAAAGAGCTAGAGTCAGATGGGGGTGTAGATTAACTCCTCTCCGTATGCGTATCAGATTCTTCTGGAGCGATTATAACGACTGGATTACGGAATTTACAGTTTTTTTTTCTGCGACTTCGGTATTTTTTTTTGTATTTATTCGGGTTAGGTGTAGATGGGTAATTCTTGCATTTCTATTTAATTTAGTGCAAATCGACGAGATAATTATTATACTCAAGCAATAGGCTTATTCGCCGTGACGTCACGACCTCGATATTTTTACCTGTGGAGCCTTTTGGCTGGCAAGAAATCGTAATTATAAAAATGTCATTTTCAAATAACTTACATGGTTTTGTTTTTTAAGGTAATTTGATAATTTCTTTTGATCTGAATTGAAGAAATTTTACAGTGTAACAGGATATAAAAAATTTCTATATTTGATTATTTTTATTTGATATGTATTGACATATTTTTAAAGTATTCAAATTTTTGACAATTTCCAAGTATTTGAAATACACATTTCAAATTATTCAGAGGAAATTTAGAAAAGGGAAATCGGTAGAAAAAATATGAAAATCTCGAGGTTTATTATGCATTTATCGGACTAGTATGTAAAAAGTTATTTAAAAAATAAAATTCTGTCCCATTGCAATACAATGCAATTTATTAAATTAATTTTGTGACGTCACTGATTGGATATGCGATTGTTGAAAAAATCATTATTACTGTAATAAACAATATTGATTTTATTTACAGTAATCCTCAATCAATGGCCTAAGGCACAGAATAGGCTCTTCGGCGATGCTGTCAAGTTACTTCACATGGAACTTTATACTCTGTAGTAAATTGCCTCAAGATACTCTGGTGTGCATGTACTTAGACTGAGGTTGAGGTTACTGAAATCCACCAGTAGCGTCGATGTAATTTTACGGCTGATAGTTTTTCTCTGTCTGGTCCGGTCTGCGTAAGAAGAGTGGCCATGTTGTAGTGCCAAATTCCAAATGTTGTGGTGACGGTGTGTAGCGTCTTTTCTCTTTCCCTTTCATATCTGGCACAATCAAGTAGGAAGTGCTGCTGGGTTTCTGCTGCTCCACACTGGCGCTGATCGGTTATATGATTCTTATATTCTCATCTGTTTTGTTAAGGGTTTTACGATAGCTTTTTAGTTGTGAATATCCTGTTGATAGTTGGACTATGATGTTTTTTCGATGGATGGTCAAAGTACTTGGTATGGCTCACATCTGGTTAGGCACGGACCATTTGATTTTCGGGGGGGGGGGGGGGGGGTATTTTTTAGAAAAACATTTTCTGGCCCCGATTTCTGCCAAAAAAATTCTCTGTTCAGCATCTTGGTTGAAAAAAAAATAATCTGACCCGGATCCTGTCCATTAGATAAAAGCCTGGCTCAACAAAATTTCCTAGCATAGTGTATATGGAAAAAAAAATAATCTGGCCCGCGAAGCGGGAGAAAAAAATTTCCCGGCTCGGGTAAAAATACCAGCCCCCCCCTGAAAATTAAATGGTCCGTGCCTTATAGTTCATAGGGTGCTCTACCTGTTTCTCCAATATCCTATCTTCTTTGCCACTTGGAAGTTGTAGATTTCATAATCCCCCTTTTTACGTCTTTAGTGTTATGGTGTTATCTTATGATGGCATTTCTTTTGTTTCTTCTGTCCCCTTTTTTGCTAGAAGGTCAGCTTCATCATTACCCTGTATGTTGGCATGTACAGATGTCCCTAGGATACTGGTTGTAATTCCTCTAACTTGCAGTTCTTCTATAAGCTCTTTCACATCTCTTATTACATCTATATAGTTTTTAGTCCAGTTCAAGGTTAGAAGTCCAACTACTGTTTGACTATCCGAAAATATGAGTAGTTCGTTGATGCATCTGTTAAGCTGTTCAGTAATGACATCTTCTAGTACCATATGGCTACTAGCTCGGCTAATAGGATGGAACTTCTCTGTGCTACCGGTCTGTAGTCTTACTGCTGGGCTTGATGTATTTGTGGAAATAATTGCACCGGCTCCACATGGTCATGGCCAATCAGTAAATATGAACATGTTGGTCATTGGCTTGTCTTTGTCTTCTTATAAAATTTTAGTTTGATATTTGGGTTATTGGATGTGGTTTGTTTCCATTGATTTATTCACTTTTTACTTTGTGGGGGCCATTTATGGCTTACTATATGGTGTGAGGTTCCTCACTGTGTTGAAGACCATACGGTGACCCCTAGATGTTTTGTTTTGGGTCGTTTTAACCTGGATATGGGATGTTGTCTCCTTGACATTTACCCCATTTCCTTTCTTTTTCATATATATGGCGTTTCCCCCTTGCTTCTCCTGTATCAACTGGAGAATAGTTGTACGGCAGTCCTCTTCTCTTGCTCTGTTCTGGATTTCGAGCTGCCTAGTCTATTCCAGCAGGATGGTCTTGTTTAAGGTAGATCGACACTAATACACGGCGCATTCGATTGGCTCATTTGCGAAACACGAGTCAGATGCGAAATTGACTTGATTTTCAAGCCGGATTATTCCTTATTTGGCATTTTCATTGTGACGTAATAATAGAGTGTCATACACTTTCCCGCGAATCAACTCCCTTTTCCCGTAAATATTGTCTATTTCGTAAACTATATGAAATATCTCTCTAAATCAAACGGTGACATATAGATTTTTTAAGCTCAACATATAGCTGAAGTGTATATCTCTGAAATATCAAAAAATAAAAAAAATCTGTCTGATATTTATTTCATATGAAAGCTAAATAATAAGCACGTTCTCACAGTTCCCTATATATTCTTTGTAAATATTGCTAAAAAATACCGCATTTGGCCTTATTTACTAAGCCTGATAACAGAAAAAGATGATCGGTGACATATCATTTTTATTTTATTTTTTGAACAAAGAGACTATGACCTACAAAATATCTTAAAATAAAAAAAATCTGTCTGATATTTTCATTAGGCTCGAACTACCTTAAGACATCTGTAATTCACCTGCTTTGTATGAGAATTCTGGTTTTATTGTCTCAATCTTGATGTTTATTTCCCTTTCTACGTCTAAGGCTTGAGTAAGTGCTTTCCCCTTGGTGTAATATGTCTGTTGTAGGTATTTCGGTCTTTATATTTCAGGGGCTGTTGTTTGATAGGCTCCTGAACTGGTTTGGACTGTATTTTGGCAATGTCACAAACTGCAATTTGTTCCATCCTTAGATCTATGGGTATGACTCCTGAGATCACTTCTAGGAACTCACTTCCTGATGTAGCTTGCATGTTGAGGCTTTCTTTTGGACATTTCCAGTAGTCTCATATACTTTTGATCAGTAATTTGCCGTACTATGCAGCCATATTCCATGACGGATCTTACAAGGCAGATGTATAATTGGATCATTTTTTTTTTCTGTTTTCATCTGGTCGATATGTCGCACTTCTCTCATGGTGGATAGGCTTCTTGTCGCTTTTCTCTCAAGTACTTGTAAGTGCGTGTTGAAGGTCATTTTGTTATCAAGAGTGATACCCAGTAGTTTATGGGTGCTGTTGTATTTAAGGTAGTTCGGGTGTCTTGGTTTCTGACATAAGAACTTTTTAAAAATTTGTACAATGAAAATTTGAGAAATATGCTATACAAATATGCAAAAAAACTGGGGTTATGGATGTGTCAAAAAGATACAGAGTTATAAAGATTGGTCAATTTTGGTTTTTTCACACTATATTTACAATAGAATTATATGGAAAATAGCCCTATACCACAGTTTAAGGGTATATTTTTTCTATAAACAGACATAAAAATTTCTCCAAACTTTGTATATTTATTCGTAAGATATAGAACTTCGATTTAAAAACATAAAAAAGATATGTCACGGACCTTTTGAAAAGGTTATATCATGAAACCTGAAGAATTTGTAAGTATTTCAAGAAAGGGGAGATAACTTAAAGTAATTTGGGACCCCAAAATAAAAAAAATCCATAAATTTTGAAAAAAAATATAATAAATGTGTTTTGTTAAAATGCTATTCACAAATTCAAAAAAAAAAGAATTGGGATCAACTACTTTATTTTTTTTAACAAACTCAAAAATTCCACGGTATTTCAGTATAGTATTTTCTCCCTTTGGTACAACTTTTGAAATTTTTGGCAAATATGTAATATTATTCGAACAAACATGATTTTTATTGTTTATTTTTATTTTTGTATTAAAGACATACAAAACCATTTAGACAATATTCTTATTGAATTATTGATTTTTTGCTTAGATGTACAAAAAAGATGCTCAGTTTTAGACAGCCCAACTACCTTAAGCCTCTTCCTTGGAGTGTTATGTCTACTGAGTCTTTATCTACGGTTTCTCTACTAAATAGGCATATTTCTGTTTTCTCAATACTAAGGTTAATCTCCATTTTTGGTCCATTCCATTACTTTATTTAGATCCTCTGTCATATCTTGTTTTAATTGTTCTAATTCTTTCTGTTTTGCCATTTGCCAAACTGTACCATCATCTGCAAACTTTGCATAGTCACCTTTTACATCATGCAAGAGGTCATTCACGAACAAGTTGAATAGGGTTGGTGCCAAAACTGATCCTTGTGGAAGTCCTATTTTGGTCTCAAACTTGTCCCCTATGTAGTCGATGTAGTCATCAAATGTGCACTTTGCTGTTCAATTTGACAGGAAATCCTGTATCCAAATCCAGATCTTTCACTTGATTCCCATCCGATAAATTCTAACTAGTAGCCCTTCTCTCCAGATTGAGCTATAGGCTTTCTTCTCCATATCAATAAAACATGCCATGGTGATCTCCCCTTTGTTAAATTCTTCGGTGATATCTTGGACTAGTCTAAGGAGGCAGTTGATGGTTGAGTGCTTTTTTCGGAAACCGTCCTGTTTCTCATCTATAATACGCATACCTTCCACCATGGCTGACAGTCTGTTGAGGACAATCCTTTCTATGATCTTGCATATGGTACTGGTCAGACTAATTGGTCGGTAGGATGATGGAGAATAATACTAGTAGTTTGTTTTACCCTTCTTTCTAATGAACTTAGTGTTGGCTGTTTTACACTCTGTTGGCAATGTTGACTCGTTCAATGACTGGTTAAATATGTAGGTAATGGCCTCTACAAAATATTTGCCAGCGTTTGAATAATTCCGCAAAGAGATTGTCGTCCACTGGTGATTTTGCAGTTTCTAGGAGATCGATTGCTGTTTCTACTTCATCAGAGGTGATTTCATAGTCTAGATTATGTGGAATGTTTTCTTCTGGATTGCAGATCTGTTGATATTCTTCGGAGATGTGGGTAAAGAATTGGTTGTCAAACCTGCCAGGCTTCAGGTATTCTGAAGTATCTGTCCATTTTCAGCGCTGGAAAAAGCTGATAGGTGATTATTTTCCATCAGTGGTAATACTTTGTTGCAATCTTTTTTCTTGGTCAGTTTTCGATAAGCTGTCCATATTGGTCTCGAGTCTTTTTTAGTAATTTATTTTCTCGAATAGGATGTAGCCCCAGTTGTCCATGGCCTTTTCCCTTTGTTCTTCAAATCTCACTTCTGCTAAAATGCGTGCTTCTTTGTTTTGTGGTATGTTTCTCTTTCTATACAGCTTCTGTCTGTATTTCAAGTTCTTTTTTGCTAGACATACTTTCTCATTCAACCATGGAGACTTAGTGTTCTGTCTTTCTTTTACGTCTTTTTGTGTGATGATTTCACTTATGGTTTGATCAATTATGGTCTTAAATGATTGATATGATTCCTCTGTTGTACTTTGTGCTATAGTTGACTGTAGCCATCTTTCCATTTTATGCTCTATGGTTTCAATGCATGTATTCCAATTTACCTTGTTTAATTCCTCTGTTGTACTTTGTGCTATAGTTGACTGTAGCCATCTTTCCATTTTATGCTCTATGGTTTCAATCCATGTATTCCAATTTACCTTGTTTAATTCCCAGATTTTCTTTTTGGTTGGACTGTTTGTTCCTTTATATACACCAATTTCTAATAATACACAGTGGTGGTCTGATCTTACATTTTTGTGTAAAAGTGTTGTACAATCTATTACTGTGTTTCTTATATTAGCTGTTACTAATACCAGGTCGATAATGATGTTGCTATTTTTTTCTGGTGGGTTGGCCATCATTTATGCAGCTGATATTAATGTTCTTCATTAAGTTCTCTACTATCTCTCTGCTTTTTTCCTAAATCGTTATTCCATTCCTGTTATTTTTTTGCGTTAAAATCCCCCATGATAATAAGATCTACTTTGCTGTTGTTTTGAGTTCTACTTACATTTTCGGCAAGTTTTTCTAGCTGTTCATATTGTTCTGGTGGGATATATGGTGTTAAAAGATGGAAATAATAGCTATTATCTGTTTGTATTTTAAATGCAGCGCTTTCATATTTATCATCTTGGTACAAGTCTAACTGTGTGGCAGTGAACATAGTTTTATGGCTATTTATACATTGTATATTGCAACTCCACCTCCTTTTCTTGGTATATCAATTACTTGCCAATTCAGAAATGAAAGTTTTTTTTTATTCTCAACTCGGAGTGTTTCATTTAGGCATAAATTGTCCACCAACTGTGCTAGATAATTATATGCTGTGCTAAATGCTTGTGCATTTAGAAGGAGAACCTTCATCTTCTGAAAATAGAATCTGTTGGCCTGTTTATAAATTCAATGTACTTGCTACAATTATTTGAGGCTGCTGTATGTGGTCCGCCATAATTTATGCAGTTAATTTGGTTTTTACACTCGGATGCACGACAATTTTCTTTCCCACACTTATTTTAGGTTGGTCTGTTCAGCCTACTGATATGACCGATAGTTCGTTATCGGGATCTATTGTTTAGACTATAATAATGATCTAATCGATTCGCACTTTTCCGACCCATAAGTTATATATTGTCCTTTGTAAAATCTTCAAAATTCAGAATTTTACAAATTAAATGAAAAAGTGTTTTAAGTTTATGCAACTAGCTTTAAAACAAGGGCTTTAAACTTTGGATTACCGTCTGATTCTTCTTGTGCTGGACCGGATCCAGCCAGCTTAACCCTAGTATGTTAGGTAGAATCAGGGACTGGTCAACATAAAATTTAGGCAAGAGGTTGATTGCGACTTGCGATATTGTATTGGACCAATACGTGACTATTCACACAAAGGTACAATAATATTAATAATTTTGGGGTAAATTGACGGAAGTTTTACCAGATTTATGTATAACAACAAAATAACATGCAATAAAGGGTACAGAAAAAAAGTATATTCTCAATATCTACTATTAAATTAACAGCTAGCGTTCTTTTATCTAAGAACAGATTTTTGTCGTGATATGTGCGCCTACAATTAATTACAGGTGAAAGAAATTTTATACGATCTGTATATCTAACACTATTTACAATCATTGTGGCATCTCAAATAATTGATTAATTAATTAGAGCTCAACGTCCAGTAAGCAAAATAGCCATATCAGGACGAGAACAAGGAAATCAACTCAAAACTACAAGCAGAGCAACACAGAAATAAAATTCGGACAAAGTGTCCCGGAAAGAGGGAAGAAATTGGTAGGGGCAGGAAATTTAGCCTTCAATACGAGCCACGTTGACTAAACAGAAAATACAATAATTGGAATAAGTGTTCCACTTTACTCCAGGCCTTATATCCTGGGAATATTACTATAACTTTCAATAAGTATATTTACATTTGTCAAAGAGCAAAATGTGAAATAAATGAACTGTTAAATCCATCATACAATGTTCGGTGGTATCCATCGGTACAAGTTAAATATATACATTATGTACAGTTTTCTTCAATAAAAAGAATCATGTCTGTGATCGGACGAAGGTATGTTATCGGTTTTCTATCGACAATCACTCTGACTTCTGTTTTTCTATTATATTCATCGGATCCCTGATACTAGTATGTGTTCGAGATGACATCAATCGCCAACTGCTTTTGCAGGCGTTCCTGTCCAACGTGTAGAACACGTTTTGTAGAGTTTCCGCTTCTTCGCCATGGGTTGGAAGTATTGTTAACCCAACAAATCCTGGGTATTTTTGGTGCCGTTGGGCACGGGTTGTGTGGTCCATAGCTCATATCTAGAGATTCTCCATTGACAAAAAAGTCCTTTTTCCTAGTTTCTGCTTCTTCGCCATGGGTTGGAGGTCTTGTTAACCCAACAAATCCTGGGTATTTTTGGTGCTGTTGGGCACGGGTCGTGTGGTCCGTACCTCATATTTAGAGATTCTCCATTGGGTCGATGCCACTGCTGGTGGACTGTTAGTCCCCGAGGGTATTCACCAGCCCAGTAGTCAGTACTTCGGTGCTGACCCGAAAGCCGATTATTTTTGAAACCTTTACAATATCTAAAAATTTGTAAATTTAATTGAAAACTAAGGAGTATCTCCCTCATGCAAAGCTCTGTCCTTAGCAGATTTTGGCGNAACGTTTAGATTTTATCTGCACTGATGAGACATAATTTGTCGAAATGCGCATATGCAGAAAGTAAATTCACAGTAACATCGGTATTTAGTTATTTGATAAAAAAGTCCTTTTTCCTACAATCCAGTATGACTTTTGCTTTTATCAAAAAGTCCGGACCTAGTAGCATGTCGTCTTCAGTTGGCACGACATAGAGATCTATTCTATACTCCGTTGTTCCAATGTGTATCTCAATAGGTCCAGTTACGAATACTTTCATATGCATCTTTTCCAGCACCATGCATATTGAAATACCGCTTTATAGGCGGTTTCGGTTCGAGTGATTGATGCACTTTCCGATACAACAGTCACTTCAGTCGCGGTGTCAACCATCGAAATAACTGGTTTGTCCTGGACCTTTAATTCAAGGTGTAACATAGAAGATTTCCCAAGCTTACATACTATGGTAGCTTTTCCATGGTCAATCACTGTGTTTTCCTTCTGTGTCATATTACATACAGGTTCTGACTCGGTACCTGTGTCAAATGACTTCTTAGTTTCTAGTATCGTGTTGGAATCCCTACAGGTCGCCAACTGATTCAAATTTGACTTCGGTTTTGCACGTGGGGTATCCCCGGAGCTAATTCTATATTCACTAGAGTCCTCAACAGCTAGCGTGCCGTCGTGATGGGCGGACACATATACTTTATTACAGGGTCTTCATGCTTTGGAGACCCATTGTTCAAATTGTTTTGTTCTCTGTTCTGAACTAAAATATTTTTGAGAGAATTTCTCCACGTTTTCCATTCATGGGCTAAGTCTTCTAAAACGACCCAGTTGATCGTCTCCTGGATTGAATCTCGAAGGATAAGTTTCCCGCGTATGACAACGAGAGCAAGGAGTTCAAGTGGATCGTTCATCCTGTTGATGGTTGAAAGTATCCCTCTACGAGTCATTGGTTTATCTTCTGAAGATATCTAGGACTGGCTTTTGTCAGTATTTGAGTCCCAACATTGTCCTAAGCTCCACTGTAATGGTTTATCATCAGCTCCTAAGTCTTATTCTTTAAAATTTGAAGCGAGAGTCGGGACCATTTGAGGCAAATTTGTGAAGTCCGGATTCCCGAATTCCAGAGCCCCTTTGTATCCTGCAAGGTTTAATAGCCTGTTCATCGTTTGGGCAAGGGCGGAAATTAACCCAAAATATACGTAGGAATCTCGGGCAGCCCGTTCATCGTTTGGACAGGAGCAGGAAATTAACTCGACATCGACGTAGAAATCTCGGGTAACGAATTCAATAACTTTCTTTCCATATTTTGGTTCCGCGGCATGTGCAGTTTTCTTTAGGCGCAGTGTGGCGACAGCAGGTGATGGGTTATTTTTACATTATTTCCCTTGAGCAATTTCTCACGCTCATCTAGAGGTTTGGCTTTGAAACCCCTACACTCATTAAATTGGTGCTTTACCTTGTGTAGGATACAGATATCTAGTCTCTTTACCGGATGTTACATCTGCATTTCTGTCTATCCAAGTCTTCGGTGTGGTGTTTCTAGGTCTACTAATAGATTGCTGCTGAGTAGGATGTTGGTCATTGTAGTCCATAGTTATGTAGGGGTCTTTCTTTAGTGTGAACATTTCAGATATGAAATTGCAAATTCCGTGAATGGCGGAAATGTTACGTAATGCCTGACTTTATAGGTAACTGCCCTCTGGCTCCATTTCTCCTGAAGTCCATACGGTAATTTACCGACTATCGGTTTCACACCTGACAAAGAGTCGAAATATGCCAGCAAGTTTGCGAATGCTGGATTTCTCTTCACAAACTAGATCTCTGTTAGGATGTTGTGTAGGTCATATTTTTAGTGAAGCCTCTTACATCTCAGACGCACAATATAATTTACCTAAGCGTGTCTATAGTTCCTTTAAACCAAAGGATGGATTATCAGCATTACACAATGGAATGCTTTCAGCATGTTTGAATGATTCTGATCCTAACCATTTAACCATTAAGTCTGGTTGTTTTCTTTCAGAAATGCCTGATTCTTCAATCGTAGCCGAGAAGTTTGATTTCCAATCCAAATATGTCTCTAGGGTGTCCTTAAACTTTATAAGCCCTGTAGATAAGGCATCCCTCTGTCACAGTAACTTCGAATTCGTTACTAGTACATCCTGAGTTTGTCCACCACTTGGTCTGCATTGACCAGAAAATGGCATATCTGTGATTGGTGCATGTTGCACTGCTGGTGTGAACTTGGGTGCACTGGCATCTGAAGTTGACGTAACAGGTCGAGCTCCCGAGTAAACGGGAGTTGTCTTCGTTGGCGGGTCATAACTTGTTGATATGGGCTTCTTTGATTTAACCCTTGTGTAATCAAACACTGACCACGCTGACACCACCCTTGGCTGCAAAATAGTAAGGGGTTGCCATGGTCAACTCTGCTGAGTTGTTGATTGTATATTTTCGGGAACCCACTCAACATTGCTGGAAGTCCAGTTTCATGAATGTCCTAGATTTTGCCACTTCTGTTTGGAGAGGACTCATTTGATCCTGTTTTGTCGCTTTGAGGAAACTTCTCTCAGGCGTATCAATATTGTCAGGCATTTCCTGTTTAACCGCCATAGCCTGAACTGCAATAAATTCTTTCACTCTCATCATCGGGTCTATAGTCTGTTCCGATAGAACATCATCCAGATCCTGACTGCGGCCATCCTCGTCTTCAAGCTCGAGAGGTCGTGCTTTGGCCTCGGCGACAGCTCCCTCCTGTTCTACTGCTAACAGGTTGTACTTTGAATTAAGTTTTTATGCCCCCGCGACGATAAGTCGGGGGGCATATTGTTTTACCCTCGTCCGTCCGTCCGTCTGTCCGTCCGAGGGGGGGTACATGGTTTGTCCGCGCAACTCCTCCTAGAGTTTTTATGCTAGAAAGATTTTATTTTGCAGATCATTTGTACATATATTGAAGATGTGCATGTGATAAGGATTTTGATTTTGGTGCATTTTTGTCAAAAATACACATTGTTGAACTTAGTCATTTTTGGTGATTTTTCATAGAGGGTACATGGTTTGTCCGCGCAACTCCTCCTATAGTTTTAATGCTTGGAAGTTTTTATTTTGCAGATCTTTTGTACCTATATTGAAGATGTGCATGTGGTAAGGAGTTTGATTTTGGTGCATTTTTGTCAAAAATATACATTGTTGAACTTAGTCATTTTGGTGATTCTATAATAGAGGGTACATAGTTTGTCCGCGCAACTCCTCCTACAGTTTTGACGGTAGGAAGTTTTTATTTTGTAGATCATTTGTACCTATATTGAAGATGTACATGTGATAAGGATTTTGATTTTGGTGCATTTTTGTAAAAAATATACATTATTGAACTTAGTCATTTTTGGGGTGATTTTGTAATGGAGGGTACATAGTTTGTCCACACAGCTCCTCCTACAGTTTTGATGGTAGGAAGTTTTTATTTTGCAGATCATTTGTACATATATTGAAGATGTGCATGTGGGAATGATTTTGATTTTGTTGCATTTTTGGAAAAAATACACATTGTTGAACTTAGTCATTTATTGGATGAATTATTAATAAAGGGTACACAGATTGTCCGAACAACTCCTCCTAGAGTTTTGATGCTAGGAACTTTTATTTTGCAGTTCATTTCTACCTGTATTGAAAATGTGCATGTGGTATGTATTTTGATTTCGGTTCATTTTTTTCAAAAATATACATTGCTCAACTTATAATTTTTTGGTGATTTAGTAATAGAGGGTACATACCCGTAGTTAATCTGTGCAATCTAAAATAACATGTGTTAAGCGGGGGCATCATATGTGTCTTACAGACACAAATATTACTAGAAAATCCCAGTTTGATTCAACCTTGCGCGGGGGCATGTCATCCTCTAGTTCTACGTTCGGATTCGGCCTGTTTAAGTTTTGCTTACTGATCTAATTCGGCCTGTTGAAGTCTGGGTTGCTGTTCTTGGGCTGCCTGTTTAATTTCCGTCTGCTTCTTAAACTCGGCCTGTTGTTTTAGAAGTTGTGCTTGTTTTTTTGGCAAAGAACATTTCCGCTCTGGCCCCTTCTGCCTTTGCTCGTTTTTTGTTTTGCCGAGCTTTTTAGTGCTTGTTAAATGAGCTGCAGTCATACTCCACTGACCTGTTGTTTGGCATGCAGTTGCATTATCATGATAGATATCAGTGTCAGTGGCATTTTATGTTGATTTATCTGCAGACACGCTCCAAAGGCTTTCAAAAGTTGTTTTTCCCTTTCACCCTAGCCATTCGATATTTGACATGCAGTATCTTCCTTAGGATTACGTATACAGATGGTGGCATTGACCCCTCTGTCATGCTTGCAGGAGCATATCAAAATTTTTGAACATGGCTCCTACTGTAGATAAATGTGTGCATACATGCAATGCATGAGGTAGGCGAAACATATCCTGTGTCAACAGCTGATGTTGAAATATGCCCATACGTTTGACATGTTGAATAATGCTGTAATATAGCCCTTTTGATAGAGTGTTATCTTTTCCTGGAGTCAATTTTTGAGTTAATTCTTGAAAGGATAACTGGCGACATGGACTTTAATAAGTATTCTTCCTGTTGTTTTTAACGTTTAATCAACGTATTTATTTCAACACTATTTATATTAACGTTGAATCAGCATTGAGATTTCAACGTCGAAATGTTTTTGTTGAATTGCTGAATCAACGTTGAATATAAGTTGATCAGCGTATTTCCAAAATTAAACTTTGGTTCAACGTTTTTTCAACATGATTGTGTGACCGCTGGGGACCTGGAATAGAAAAAAAGTTTACTATTATATATTAATATCGGATTTAACTTGACCAAGTTTAGTTAATTGCGGGAAAAGGGAAAGCACTCTTCTGCACTTTTCACCCGGAACCCCTCTATAATCACCAATAAAAAATGGCGCCTTGAGCAGCAGACAGCGAGCTAAAAAATTACAAATGTTTGAATTTTCCGAGGATCCCTTGTTCGGAGACATTCCAAACAAATCAATTGGATACATTACAGACAATTCCTCTTCGTTGAGAACGCCAGGTGATTGCCTTACAAACAATTCTCCTTTTTTAGCCAAAACTTGTCTTGGAGACGCAGAGGCAGAACCGTCTCGCAGCATGGCTAGGAAAAAACCCACTAAAAGTGATCTAGAAGAAAAAATTAAAGAACTTGAACTTATTAACCAACAATATGAACTGGAACTACAAGAAATGAAATATACTGCCGACAAGCATGCTGCTAGTCACGACGGTGACTCCCCCGTTCATCTCGACCCAAGGCAAACCAGGCTTCGGGCATCTACACAGACTGTGCAAATTGACACTATTAATACACATCGCCATTTTGACCAAGCAGCCAAAGTTGATAACATTCTCAGAAAAATACCAGCCCCATGGGCTCACCACTTGTTAGACGATAGTGATCAAGTAGCAGTCACCGGCACAGGTAAGCTGCCTAAACTCAAGTCGGGGTACGAACTATTATCACAAGAATCTGTACAGAACATTGTCTATTGGCCACATGCCTTTACATCTGAATTGTCAGCATTGACAACAGAACGTAAACCAGACAATATTTCCATGGAGGCATTTATATTTGGTTTCACAAACATTTTATTACAGCCTGACAATTTAATCTCTTCATCAGAAAAGCAACAGCGTTTATTGCATCTCAAATTATTAATGAAATTAAACCTAATACATGGTTGGGACTTTGCAAGACAATTTCATATTGATGTTCTCAGACAAATCGAAATTGGTTTAATTGATTGGGATTCCCATTTGGATCAGTTAGTTCCATATGTACGTAGACAAAAAACACAAGTAACAAGACCTCAGTCACAAACAAAGATTCGAAATTGTTAGCCAACATTATCTGCAGAAGTTATAATGCAGCAAATACTCAGGACGCAGAGTGTTTATTTTCAAAAGGAGGTAAATTCTGTTCAAAACTTCATGTTTGCAGTTCATGCGCATCTAGAGGATATGCATCATATCATCCCTCAAGTCAGTGCACTTTCAAGAAAAATATTTGACAAATAGAGCATAATAATTCGGAGCCCAGTCCTGTCAGCAGTGCAATTCCACATGTGAGCGAAAATTTACACACGAGCCAAAGTTGGAGATTGAGCATTGAGCCTACAAACACCAGGAGCATTGAGCATAATTTGGAGCTTTCTTTTCACTCGAGCATGGAGCCTTTATATCATGAGCATTGTGCAAATTTCACAAATAACCTGTTGAGCAAAATTCCTGAGAAAGCATTATCAAGCATACAAACCGAGAGCTTTCCTAGTGAACGCAAAAGTCAGAACAACAAAACAGATGAATCTTCTAATTTTGATTACAATGACTTATTAGAATTTGTTGTTAATTTGTCTTTAAATGTGCGTAGTTCTCATTGTTACAATTTTCAAGGTATAAGACAACCTGTAATATCAAATTTAAATATTCCTTTATGGAGAAAGCTTCTAACAAATTATAGTGATTATTATTTATGTGAATTTTTAGAATTCGGTTTTCCGATTAATTTTGAAGGAGAATTCTTTCCAAAATCAACAAAACGTAATCATGGTTCAGCAATTGAGTTTCATCAAAGTGTTGACGAATACATTTCTACAGAGTTGTCATATCATGCTCTCATAGGCCCCTTTTTCGCAGATCCATTTCGTGGTAATCTTGTGATTTCGCCTCTTCAAACCGTGCCAAAAGATTCCAATAGTCAGGACAAACACAGGGTTATTATAGATCTAAGTTTCCTTCTAGGGCAATCAGTAAATGATGGCATACCCTCAGATACATATCTGGGCGAAAAATACAAGTTAACTTACCCAACTGTTGACAATTTTGCCAGTTTAATCTACAAACATGGTAAAAACTGCTATTTATTCAAGCGAGACTTACACAGAGCATATCGACAAATTACAGTCGACCCAGGGGATTATCAGCTTTTAGGTCTGTCTTGGCAGAGCAACACATACATAGACACTCGACTCCCTTTTGGCCTTTCAAGCGCCGCAATGGCATGTCAGAGAACCACAAACGCCGTTAATTACATTTACAAATCAAAGGATATTGATGTGATCAATTACATAGACGATTTTGGTGGCGTTTCAAAACATTACTCTGTAGCCTTCAGCAATTTTCAAACCCTAGGGACCTTACTCAAAGACTTAGGCTTATCAGAATCACAGAGCAAAGCTATTTGGCCCTGCACAAAAATGATATTTTTAGGTGTTATGTTCGACACTGTTACTATGACAATTGAGGTCGCACCTCAGAGACTCCAAAACTTGCGCTCTGAATTGTCAAATTGGCTTAAGAAATCTAGTGCTAGTAAGAGAGAAATTCAGACTTTATTAGGTAAAATTCAATTTGCTGCCAAATGTGTTAGATCTAGTAGAATTTTTATTTGCAGAATTTTAGATACACTGGGTGCTCTTAAAAGTAACAATGAAATTGCTCAATCGTCCTCTGAATTCAAAGCTGATGTTCTATGGTGGTTCAACTTTATACAAGTATATAATGGCGTATCTGTAATCACAGATGATATTAAAATTCCACATTGCACATTACAAACAGACGCATGCTTACACGGCTGTGGTGCCATATTAGATATACATTATTTTCAATCACAATTTTCCAAATCCGTATTGCATGAGGATAGACCTATCCACAACCTAGAAATGCTCACAATCTTGGCAGCCTTTAAACTTTGGGCATACATTTTATACGGAAAAAAAGTACTCATTCAGTGCGACAATCATATTTGTGTTAATGCTTTACAAAATGGACGTTCTAGGGACGTTTTTATATGTACATGTGTGCGAGAAATACTTTTTATTGCTTCACTACATTCCATCGAGATTAAAAGTGAATATATCACAACAAAGTCAAACACAGGCCCAGATTTGCTAAGTAGATGGCATGAGAAATCGTCTAGATCAAGGTTTTTCGAACTATTTAGAAAATTTGATTTGTTGAGACATAATGTAACAGATAATCATTTTGTTATTGGTCATACTTGGTAATTTGTATAATTATAAAATTTTTTGTATTTAATTTTCAGAATTAATTAGAAACCAACAATTAGATTTGTTAAAAAGACAGTGTCGTCATACCCAGAAATTTTTATACGCAGATGGGACAGCTAGAAGCATTATCTTGCACTGGAGATAATATTTGTTATTTTGTTTACATTTTAAACTGGACCCAGTTCCAGCCTCAAGTATTACTTTAAGTTTGTTTTTTCAATTTTTGAGCAGGACTGCTCACTCTTATTCATATTTTTTATCAGTGCTTCACAGCATAAAAATTTTACACAATTGTTATAACTTAGATTTTGACGTAAGATATGATATAAATCTTAAGGCTCAATTGTTTGGCCTTAAACGCTCTCGTGCAAACCTCCTCGCCAAAAATTGCCCATTTCACCAGCCATGTTGGCACAGTTCAGGAAATCTTTAGACCTATCTCGACCCTTCCACTTTGCATTATGGACAGGTATGTTGGTCGCCTTTTATGGATTTCTCAGGAAATCAAATTTGGTTCCTACCAACCCCACCTCTCTCAAGGAGGGCAAGTACTTAGCCCGTCACAACTGCAAGTTCTTTGAAGATAACCTTGTCATCCAATCTTCGTGGTCTAAAACTAACCAGTATGGCACCAGTACAAGCACTCCAATTTCGAGCAGCTCAGATCCCACATTTTGCCCAGTCCACCATCTCCGCAAACTTTTTCGTTCCATCCCCCTACCTCCCCATTTCCCTGCCTTTGCATTTCAAGTCAATCAACGCACAAACTTTCTTACCTATTCCACTTTTGTTGCAGCCTTAAAGGTCCTGGTCAAGAAAATAGGTCTTA
>MJUU01049330.1:64904-91231 GCA_002080025.1 Modiolus philippinarum
GGCGACATCAAGATGTAGACAGGAATAAAAGCCCTGTCCTTGATAAACTGGAGTTTTCTATGTATCGTTTGCGTCTTTGTCACATGGACATTAACTCCATATCCTTTCATTTTTCCTAAGAATGCCACAAAACTAAAGCACCAACAGTGTGAACCCCTAATAAAACGGATCACCAGTATGGGGACCTATACGGTGTATCAGGATTGGGATCTCATCTCCCGCCTATCCATTCCTGTTTGACAAAACTTAAAATACTTTTTTGCGTCTAGAAAAAATTGTCACTTTTTCGCAGGAATCACATATCACAGCCTTCTGCAACACGGGTCTTTCGAGAAAGGAACTCTCGTGTAATTGAAGGCGGAAACGATCGCCTCAAATACCAGTAGGAAGGAATGACTGGATTTCTAACATATTGAATAAATATAAACCACCTAAAAAACAAACAATTTTTGAAATTGAGGTGTACTTCTAATTTTCAACAACATGACAATTCTTTAAATAAATGAAGAAAAGCAATTAACCTGACGCGCTTCAAATAGATTAAATATAAATCACTCTTAGCTTAACAGTGTTGATTAATTAACGATTTCCTCTCAATGTATTGATGTATTGTTTGTTCGCATAGTAAGTAAACTTTTTCCTGCGCGAGCACTACTCAAAAGACCCGTATCAGACATCGAGTAAGAGAACAGGAGCCTATCCTTCTGACTCAAAGGCTAATTTTGATGACCCCATAAGATATATATATATATATATAAATGCATCATCCAAACAATTAGTGCACAAACGACACAGGTATTTACTGAAAGACTTAAAAGCAATGTCTGCAAAAGTTATAATTGAAGCAAAGTCTTTGGTGACCTTTCAAGCCGACGATCATTATATTTCTACGATCGGTCGGGGGGGGGGGGGTATGAGTTTCATTAGTTTTCAAACTAGAACATTTGTTTGTAAAGGTTATTAACACAACAGCATCAGGAAAGAAAATTGAAGATCCACGTGAATTTTTTTATCTATAAGATGTCAAATTTTGGAAGGAAAGTTTCCTTAAGTTTCCATTAGCATAATTTGTCAAAATAATGTCGTTATGTTTTTCGTTTATCTCATTAACTAACAGAGATGAGATTTCACTGTAAAATTTGTTTATGTCCGAGACTACAATATGCAGTGCATTTCAAAAGTTCAACAAATAATTTGAGGTAATTCGGTTAGAAAAAAAAACAAAAAAACATTTAGACCAGTCTTTTAATTTCAGCTTCCGCTACACAGACGTTGTACTTTCTGTTAATAATCCAAAATTCAAGGAATATATTTACACCAGATCTAGTCCAATGAGCTTGAAATTAAAGAGACTACTGATATACCTACTTCAGCTTCGTACTAAGATCATTTGATATACATCGACGAAGATAGACGTTTGAAATCTAAGATTTATGACAAACATGATAATCTTAATTTCCCAATTATGAATTTACCCTTTCTTAGCGGCAATATAACTACCTCTCCTGTATATGGAGTGTACATTTCACAGTTGATTCGCTACTGTCGAGCATGTAGTATAATCAGTTAAAACACTCTCCCAAAAGCTGCTAAGTCAGGGATTTGTTCAGCCTTTTTTACTTTCATCCCTTCAGAAATTCTATGGCCGTCATTATGACATCAATGACATGAAGTGTCTTTGTCACAAATGAAAACGGACATTTTCAGCTAGATTTCACGTCTTCACGGATTTGACATAGCAGGTTTTGATTCAACCCTGGATTGATTCACTGATAATGTGACGGTGCTGTTAACGGATCAGGGTATGCTTATCCTTCCGGAGCACCTGATGGCACTCCCGATTTTCATGGGAGTTCCCACTATGAGTGCTTTAAATCTTAACGTCGTCTTTTTATTTCCGTGCATTGTGTCCTTCTTTTGTCTTTTTTTTCTGTTGCCGTTTTTTCCATGTCTTTGGACTTTGATTTTTGTGATCATCACTTCCCTTGTTCCCTTGGTATTCTACTGTCGTTATTTTAGACATATTTTTGTATGTATTAAACAATTGAATGCCTTAAAGAGAATTCTCACAATATTAATTAAGATAAAGATAAAAATGATGTTGGACTTGATGCTTTTTAAAAAAAAGAAAGATCTATAACATTAAATATTTTTAGTAACTTACCAATGAAAATTTATATTTACTGTATAACATTTACCGTAGTACTACCCCGATTGCTTCGCGGAAAAATCAAATTCTCCGAAAAAATCCCTTTTTCTTTTCAATATACAACAGTTAGTTGAATATACCGAACAAACAACAGAAAATTGAATTAAACAAGTCCCAAGTAAGCAGAAGACACAAAAACGAGAATCCAAAGAACAGTTTCACAAATTTTCTGCAAAAATAATGTACAGAAACCAGAATCTCATGGCACTCAAAGTGTGAAATGTCAATGTTTATGAAATAAAATGTCGGTCCAACAAATTTTGTGAAGATATATTTTATTCGCAAAAAGTTTCCATTCTGTTAATAAAAAAAAAAAAAATGTTCATAGATCTCGTTTTCTGTGTAGAAACCATCAACATTTGACAATTTAAAAATCTTGCATATTAATAAAAAAAATCTTTCATATTAACAAAACTTTAATAAAAAATCTTGCATTTTAATGAAAAAAAGGTTGCATAATAATAAAAATGATTGCATATCAATAAAACTTGTTGCAAATTAATGAAACATTCTTGTATTTAAATAAATAAAAAAATGTTTCATAATAATATAAATGAATAAGTGATGAAGTTTGCAACACATTCCTTGCCCATGTTGCAATAGTTGGAGTCTGATTTTATATTCATTTGGAAATACACCTAATGTTACCTATAGACAAATTAATTCACTAGGTTTATGAATAAAATTTATTTTTCTCGAAAGAAAATGGACATCTGTGACATTGACTAGGAATATGAAAACTGAATTCACGGAATAGAGGTGGGGTATACAGCTATTGATTTTGGAGTCAGTAGGTTATATGTGAAGGTCATATGTGCTTACAGAAATAGAAACGTTGAACCAAATATTGGTTTCCGAAACGTAACTTCAGAATCGCTCTTACACTCACACAAACAAAAAAGATTCAGAGGTATGATAGACATCATAGATTTTGTAATAACGGCGGTCGAATACGGAAGGAACATCGATGTGGTTATTATAAAAATCAAAGTCAAGGGTCACGGCAGAAACGAGAATAAAAATGAAAGACATGAAACGGCCACAAAACACGGAAATAAAAACACAGCATTTACAACTAAGGCACTTACAGTGTGAAGTCCTATAGATTTCCGGAAGAGTAAGCATGTAGAAGTCCTAAAAAGTGGCATTAGGTTTTCCAGAAGAGAAAGCATGCGGTGCTACGTTAACGGCACCCGTCACATTATCAGTGGGTCAGCCCAGGGGTTAGTCAGAACAGTATCAAATATATCATGCGAAAAATAGCTTAAAATGTCCATTTTCATTTTGAACACCGACGCGTCATACCTTTCAATGATGTGGTGACGGCCATAAAATTCATGGTGGGATGAAGGTACAAAAAGGCTGAACAAATCCATGACTTCTTAGCTTTTGGGACAGTGTTTTTTGCTCTGTAAAAAATGTCTGTATAAACTATTCGCTCGACAGTCATATATCAGATGTGAAATGTACACGCCATGGGCTATTTGGGTAGGTATATTGCTGTTAAGAAAGGGAAAATTCACAATTGAGAAGTAAAAATCATCACGTTTGTCATAAAACTTAGATTTCAACGTCATTGCCAATAATAAATATCGAAAGCTGAAGTAGGTGTTCCAGTAGTCTCTCATTGTATAGATTTAATTTCAAACTAGATCTGGTATAAGTATTCCTTAAATTGGGATTATTAGGAGAAAGTTCATCGTCTAGATAGCGGAAGCTGAAATTAAAAGACTGGGCTAAATATTTGTTTTTTTCTGTATTAGCCCTTGTAAAAACTTGACCTCATACAAATAAAGGAAGAGGTCAGCTACAAGCGGCGCACATTTAGTTCTCATGGGAATTGAAAAAAACGGTGCCTCTAAATTCAACAAAAAATATTGTCGATCAAAAATACAATTTGTACTAACATTTTCCGTTCGTCCTTCTCGGTGTACTTCTTGTTTGACACAGCTTGGTTCTTAGCAGACTATGTTTTTTGTCTTAGATATATAGATAGATAGCTTTATTAAGATTCAAATATCAACATATACAAATCACATATTACATAAATACATTCATACAGCATATAAAGCACAAACACATTAGTTGCATTTAAAAACTTGCCATGTATGTATCTAGGCTGATCGTTAAGAATTTAATTGTTAGCCTTAAAATTGTAAAAAGTAGGTTGATATTAAAACCTAGGATAACCCATGAAAGTACAAATAGTTATTTCTAATGGGGTCCCTTATGTGTACAAATGTATTTAGAACTTAAAAGGTGAATCGCTGTTCTTCATTTTTTGTGCAGATACATTTGTGTATCATATCAAATGTATCAGAAGTTGCTTTTTCGGTCTATTGCGTGATAAAGTTCAATACAGAGTAGAAAAATCAAAAGGTTGTATGACAGGACAATGAACGAGAGTTGTACAGGATAACTATTCAAGGAGATCTTTGTAATTTTAGAAATTTCATCTGATTTACGCCGCTTGTAGAGTCAGAAGGTAGGTAATTAAAAGGGATTGAATGTACCTAATGAAATACAAAAATTGAGCTGCAAATTAGTTTTTTCATCATAACTGCAGAACGCCGATATATAAAATTTCAATGAAACGTTGCCGGAGTTTTGTATGATGTGTCCATCTTTTTGTGTTTTTATTGATATCTTTATTTGTCTGTTTTGTCAGTTTTGCCATGTCTCTCGACTTGATTTTTTTTAATTGACCCGCCCATTTGTTATACAGTATTTTACTGCTCTTGTTTCATAAATGCAATCTTCAGACGTTCCAAATCCAAATGAATATCAAACTGATTTTTTTCTTAATTCGATACTCGTTCGACATTCATTTGAAGGCGTAATGATTCAATAAAGTAATTATTTGAATATCAGATGAATATCAAACTGGATTTTTTTTTCAGTCCACTTACGTTTTCCTGGATCAGAGAAAAACAATGTAGGAAATTTAATCAAAACGAAACCGAAAAACAACCTCGAAAATTAAAAAAGAGCGTCGAATATCGAACGTACTTGATCATCATTTGTTCTGGAGTTTCTGAAGTATTTTTTAGATATTTTTTATCGTTAACGGAAGTGTTACTCTTTCAGACATGGGAATCGAACGCTAAAATTTTATATATTGTTGGTGAAGATGACCAGTGTGTTCATCCAGAATTTACTCAAGAGTTGTACAATCAATACCCAGAGGATAAGCGTCAAAACTTAGTGATAAGAAGATACCCTAAAGTTGGACATTTAATTGAGCCACCGTACACACCAATCTGCCTGTTATCATATACTCCTGGACGTAGTAAGTACTATAGAAAATCATGTTTGATCGGAGGAATAAGGTATCTATTGAGTAAACAATACGGTACTTCTGAGTCGTGTTCAAACCGAAATACATTTCTGATACTATACGAAAAAAAATCAAAACATTAATACTTTGAGAGGGAATCACTAATTAATTAACATTTGAGCTAAGGGTAGTTTATATTCAATCTGATGTAGAGCTTCAAGTTAATTGTTTTTTGTCAATTAAAATTTAGTTAAAGACTTGTCATGTAGAAACAATTATAAGTGTATACATTTTGTACTTCAATTTCATAAATATTTTGCTTTTTATGTGGTATATAGTTATTTCAATAGATCAAGAATCCAGTCACTCCGTCTTACTGGTATTTGAGGAGATCGTTTCCGCCTTCAATTACACGAGATTTCCTATCTCGAAAGTCCCGTATTAACATTTTACTTTCATCAACAATGCGAATTTTATATTTTGGTTTATGAGTTTCGGATATGTCAACGCCCAAACTAGAAATATATTTTCGAAAGATATTCTAATTATCTGTTGAGCAAAGTTTTGTGATCAACATTCAAAACAAAACATGTATAAAATATGGTGTTGTACTGAATTGGCATTTTGGCGCCAATTCTCACTTTTCGCCCGATTGTTGTTCGATGCCAATTCCAGCAGTATTTCATTGTTAGCTGATATAGCTGTTAATAACAGCAGAAGACAAGGATATAAAATGTAAATTATATGGAATTAGAATTGTACAAATAACAAATAATAACTCAAGGTAAAAATTAAAATTCATACATTTTAACATTGACATTAAAATTTTATTAACCTGTAAAATGTTTTGACTTTAAATAAATCTTTTAACTATGACATTGAAATTTTTCTTACAAAATGACTCATTTTATCCCTTGTGACGCTTAAAAACAGTTCATAGCGAATTACATGAGGACAACATCCACATTGTCGACAAAGTAGGTGAAAAAATTGTAAGCACAATTGCATGGAATATTTTCGGACCGGTCATCACCATTTAGAATAAAACCATGAAATTTTTGCTTGTCTTAAATACTACATCTTGTCATCCAATAATTTATGAACAGAACTTACAATTTTACTAACGGTCTGATTGTATTCTTGCACTTTAATGATAATCTGCAAGTCCCATACTAAAGCAAATTAATTCAGCCTTTACCAGAATCATGAAAATAAAAGTCCTCAACAAATACAGCTTTGTCACATTCTTCAAATAACAAAAACTTCCAACAGCACTTAGCACATTTAAGCATTGGACATAATGGCAAGAGAATTTTGATAAGCAATGGACCGTTTGGTAAAAGATTTTTTGATAACCTTAATTAACTATGAAATAAAATGTATCAGTCTTTTCCCTGGTTTTCGTTCTCATTAGCCATTTAAGGGAGCCATTGGCTGGAATTTGATTAGGAGAGGTATATTAGTATTGTTTGGACGCAGAGACTCTAGTTGCTACGCTAAAACGTAGTAAAAATGTATTATTTACCTTTTTGTTTTCATGTTATGCCAATACTACATTGTATAAAAAATTTCCAGCCTGTTTTTTACGATTTTTTATTTGATTTTTGTCATTATTAAGATTTTTTTGATAAAAAAACTTGATCGCAAGTTGATCTAATTGTTTACACACGTGTAAAATGGGGTTAATAACAAAATTAACTAAAAGAGTTGTCAAGAGCCGATGTCCATGAGAAAGCCATCGTAAAAATTGTCAACCTCAATGGTCCTGACTTGGTACAGGCATTTCAGAAGAAATTTTGAGTTAAACCGGTATTAAAGCATGCCAAATCCCCTTTCATTAGGGTCGGGTAGCAACTCAACAGCCATAGGCAGTTAACTCAACTCTGGTAGCAACTCAACAGCCGTAGGCAGTTAAAAGAAAACTAAGTAAAAAGAATCTTGAACTAGATTTTCAATTGCGAGCAATAACCGATGTCACTCCAGACCACCAATTTGATTGATTGATTGAATATTGTTTAACGTCTACTCAGCAATATTTTAGCTATATCAAGACGAGAACAAGTTTGTTGATAAATAATCACTTTGGGGTATGGAAAGGGCCATGGGACGGGAAATTCTGACTGCCACTGGAAAAGTAGGGTGAAATCGTCAAGGGCGGGGAATTTAGCCTTGTAGCCGATCACCTACGGANCATCCAATAATTTATGAACAGAACTTACAATTTTACTAACGGTCTGATTGTATTCTTGCACTTTAATGATAATCTGCAAGTCCCATACTAAAGCAAATTAATTCAGCCTTTACCAGAATCATGAAAATAAAAGTCCTCAACAAATACAGCTTTGTCACATTCTTCAAATAACAAAAACTTCCAACAGCACTTAGCACGTTTAAGCATTGGACATATTGATAAGCAATAGACTGTTTGAAGATTTTTTTATTACCTTAATTAACTATGAAATAAAATGTATCAGTCTTTTCCCTGGTTTTCGTTCTCATGAGCCATTTAAGGGAGCCATTGGCTGGAATTGGATTAGGAGAGGTATATTAGTATTGTTTGGAAGAAGAGACTCTAGTTGCTACGCTAAAACGTAGTAAAAATGTATTATATACCTATTTTGTTTTCATCTCAAAGTTTATGTAGTGAAAGAACAAGTTTATGATAGGTACCATTCAGAGTTCCTATCATTATTAATGTTTGTCTCTAGTCTATTATGTGTTTTTTAGTGCGGTTCCCTGGTGGATTGTGGCATGTTGTAGTTATTTTCGGCTATTGTAGGAATTTACTCTTATTTTGACTTTGTAACAAGCCATATCTAAAACTTAATCCTATATTGACAGGATTGTTTGAATCCCCACAGGGCACGAATGTTAAACCTATCCAGAACTTGTGATCCCTAATTAAAGTTCTTGCTTTCATGTATTTCAAGATGTAGACAGGAATGAAAGCCCTGCCTTGATAAACTTGAGTTTTCTGTGTATCGTGTGCATTTTTGTCACATGTACATTCACTCCATATCCTTTCATATTTTTCAATCTGTAAGCAGGAGAAGCTGGAATATTACTTTCCATGTAAGGGAAATCGATAATTTTGAAATTAAAATCGTCCCTTTTGTCGTAAATTTTAGTAGTGACCATTTACGTCAAATTTGATATGCAAGTCCAAAAAGATGTAAATCTAGTGGTTTCTGTCGTTTCCTTTATCTCCAGTTCTGGTGGATATATTAATAGAAATTAATTGTGATTTTCGACCAGAATCTTTTGCTGGTTTTTTTTTCTGTTCGAGAATTCAGACTTAAAACTTGTAACCAATTGTATATGAAATGTAGTGTGAAAAATGAAAGAGGGGTAGAGACTTCGTAATTGATATAGTTTCGATATTTAATTAAGATGTCTTTATTAAAAGTCATTTTGTCAGAATACTAAACTTTCGTAATATTTATCTTATTTCAGAAAAGTATGACGTATGGGGTGGAACAAAAGAGAATCAGGTCCGAGCAGAGGAGGACGCATGGACAACTATTTTGGATTTTTTTAAATCAACTTTATTATCTCAAAGTTTATGTAGTGAAAGAACAAGTCACTTATGATAGGTACCAAAAAAGTTTGAATTCAATGAAAATCATGATGCAAAAGAGAGGTATATCTGCTAGAAACATTCTAAAAAGACTAGAAGTACTGTGGTCCGCTAGGCCACAAATGAATACCCCCGCTCCCAGAGAGTAATATAATTCTGTAAACAGTTGTCCATACCAAATTTGAAATTGTCCCCACTCATACAAGCCAAAGGAAATGGTAAAACAGACCTGAAAACGTCTTACACATTACAACTAATCAAAATCAAGCTTCAGACCAAATATGAACCCAATCCAACCTATGCAAGCTGAAAAAACTGACGAAAATTTCTCCTTCCTAGTTAGTTATTGTTAAGCATCAAAGAATCGGCAAACAGGAAGTGCAAGCACAACAGACCTGTAAATGGCTTTCACATTACAACTCATTATTATAAAGTTCCAGTCCAAATTTGAAACCATTCCCACTAACAGAAGCCAAATAAACTGTGACGAAAACATTCTCATCCATAAAGGGTAATAGTAAAACTTCAACATAGCGGCAAACAGGAAGTGGTGATAGGGCGACCTCAAAATAGTTAACATGTTACAACTTATTATTATAACGCTCCAGGCCAAATTTGAAATAATTCCCACTCATACAATTCAAGTAAACTGCGACAAATTTCTCATTAATAGTGTGCTATAGTAAAACTCTGACACATCGGCAAACAGGAAGTAGCAAAACGGCAGACCCGAAAATACCTTACACGTTACAACTCATCATAATCAAGCTTTTGGTGAAATATGAAATCATTCAAACATATACAAGCTGAGAAAACTGCGACAAAAATTTCACATCCATAGTATGTTATAGTAAAACTTCAACATATCGGCAAACAGGAAGTAGCAAAACTGTGACCAAAAATGTGTGACGGACGACGGACGGACGGACTGACTGACGAACAGACGGACGGACACCGCCATCACGATATACCCGCCGCTTTTTCAAAGCGGGGGTGAACTAATATTAAGGATGGTCACTCCACAGGTTTTTGAAACCGTCTCTGACTTTGGGAATTCTCTTATTTTATCCATCATGATGCATTAGAAAATTTTGCACACTGACCCCAATTTTCTTTTCAAAATATGATTGTATACATCCTCAAAAGACATTTGACAAAATTTAATAAAATTCTTGATATTCCTTCATTGTATATTAAAGGTTGCTTGTTTTAATGCAAAGTGAATGAAAAGTCTAGAGAAATCAATGCCCTTGATATCTTACTCATATCAATAACAAAAATACCGAAGTTACTGTGAATTTAGTTTCTCCATATTCACATTTCGACAAATTATGTCTCTTCAGTGCAGATCAAATGAATTAAATCTCGAACCAATTTCGTACTTTTTATTTGTAGTGTGACATGTGCCTTTTTGGAGCATGTACAGCAGAAAATAATTTCCCCGATTTTTGAAAATATTTTTATCCTTGACATGTGCCTTTTTGGAGCATCTACAGCAGAAAATGATTTCCTCGATTTTTAAAAAGATTTTTTTTCCTGATATATGATCGGTATCTTAAATAATTATCTACCATTACTACCTTGAGAGCTTAAAATGATGAATTTGATATTAAGCTCTGTCCTCAACTTATTTTGGCTTTCCTATTTAATACATCGGCAAATGAATACCGAAGCAAGAACGAGGAAAGGCAACATTCTAAAATCATAAATCCAAAATCACGGCAATTCACAGCAACACGAATTGAGAGAGTATGTCAAAGACAAAACAAATAAACAAAAAAGAACAAGAACGTCACAAAACTAAAGCACTAGCAATGTGAACCCCTATAAAAACTGAGGTATCATCAGGTGCTCCAGAAGGGTAAGCATGATATGCTCCATGCGTGGTAATTTGTAATTTGGTAATTTGTTCTCTACTGCAGTATCAGCTTTTTCTCATGTTTCGAATTATGAATTGAATTTTTTAACCTGATCTGCACTGAAGAGAAATAAGATTTTGAAATGGCCATATACAGAAACTAGATATACAGTAACCTCGGAATTTATGCTATGTAGCGAATCTGGACAGTGGTAATGTAATTTGATTATACGTTGTCAATGGGCTCGTGTAGCAAAATTTTCTGATTGTTTGTGCTATTAAATATACTATTCAACAAAAGAAACGATATACAAATTTTATCGTATTTTATTGTCTAGATAAATAAGAGTGACAACAAAACAAAGGGAGAGACCAGTAAGGAAAATCCGTATAACATAAGACAGAATCAAAAAACACAACCCAACACAGGAATTTTTGGCAAACCTTGGAACGGGCATTTTATATATAAAATGGTCGGTTAAACCAGGTTTAATGATGCATCAACCTCCCGCTTATATGACGACTAACTATAGCTTTTGTGTGCCCAGATTATGTTAAATGTCAAAGCCATAATATTGTCAAAACATTACATTTTTTCACACGGGTGAAATGTATTTGTCGGTCTTATGATACAAGTAAAATGTTTTTGTGTCTCGGTGCACAGTACCAAAGTGGCATAAAGACAACCCTCAAAGAAGAAGCCAAAAATTAAACAAAACCGTCTTCAATAAAATTGGAATTGAATATTTATCAATCAAATCTGGATATCGTCCAATAAATGTCTTGAGAAAAATTATTAATCTGAAGCCTTGATTTAAATGCTTACGAATTAAACATCTGTGTCGTTGCAAAAAATCTTGTTAGTGACTAAATGCTCTAGCGTAACGGATTAATTGAGAAATATATACTCCATACGCTGGGGGAGACGGAATATTACTATCGAGGTGTGGAAAGTTACAATATCAAAATTGAAATCGTCTCTTTTGTCATAAATTCTTGTGCTGATGTTGCCACTGTCGTCAAACTCAAGAAGTAAATCTAAAAACGAAACAGAATGGTCAGTGTCTGTTGTCTCCTTTATTTCAAGCTCTGGTGGATATATTGATGGAATATAATCGGCAAATTTACTATTATTAATCGACAAGACATCATTAATATATCTGTAATGAGTAATTAAAGGATCTAGCCTCTTTAATTTTATTTTGTTGGACCAAATTTTGCAGAAATTCTGTTTCGTAAGTGAACAAAAACAGGTCGGCTAAGAGAGGAGTATAATTCGTACCCATTGGAATGCCGAAGGTCTGTTGGAATATCTTGCCTCCAAACTGGACAAATATGTTGTCAATGAGAAATTCCAGCATGCTGATCACCTGTTCTTCAGTGTAGTATCGTGTGTTACCCTTTGTTAGTAAAATAGGTAGATGTATATGCTAAGGCTATATATTTAAAGCTCTGTCATTATAGCATAGAACCATATCTCGTAGACAAAATGTATTTTTTGCACATAAGAATTTAAATAAAACCCAAAATGACTCTTACAATTTATGAACCACCTCCGGTCATGGTCAAGGTCTTAATCCGGAATTTCTGTTTCCAGACATAAAAATTGGATTGTCCACATTTTCTTTTTTACCAAATCATCATATTTGAGGCCCGGCTGACTGCAAATCTCTGTTGCTTTGTCGACAATGAATTCCTCCATTTTCAACTACTGTTCTCATAAGAGTAAAACGTGTTACGAGATCTTGACGTTACAACGTCTCACTGGACCTGCTGCCACGTAATTTATTATTTGATGAACATGTTGGCTTCAGATTAAGCTATAGTCTTTAGTTTAGTCTTCTTTCCACATAAAAATGAATAGCGAGGGCAAGAATCAAGATCGACAGTCTTACCGCTATAAGTCATTATCCACATTGATTTTGGGTTGACTATGGCATCGAAATAAGACATCAAGATGGTAAATTGTTGACCTGATGAAGTGAACCAATAATTGACATCCAACAATTTAAATCATCCATCTGGTACTTTGTACTATTTATCAAATGTTGCAGTTTTATCTTGCTTCGGTTTAACCACAAGCCCTCAATGATATTTGGTAAGCAGTTGCATTAGCATCAATACACGTCAGTTTCCGTGGGTTTTAAAAAATAAAAGACCACTCTCGTCTATTGACTGTTATGGTTTTTCTACACTAGATAGGTACTCCAACGAAAAAATTGAATGTTCGAATTGAATGAATATAACTGTGCAAAAAGATACCTATCTGCTTCAATAATTAGACATTAAACTTTTAATCTCCAAAAAATTAAGATTAAGGATAAATTAACATCATTAAAAAATTAATTTAGTCCACTTCCGGTATTTATTTTCTTCGCATTTACCAATTCTTTAAGAGCTAAGGAGATACTGGGTCAAAAATCATTTGGAGTTACAGCGCTTTGACCACTATTTACAATTAATCACGGCCAAAATTCAAGAAAACTGTAAAAACAAGTAAAAGTTAAAATTGTCGTGCACCTACGTGCAATCATGAATCTATTTGAAACTTTGCATTTAAAAAGTATAGGTTGTAATTTAAATACAACACTTAACGTGCGTCTTCATGCACCATGTCATCATTGTGTATTTGTGCATTAAAATTGATAAATCATCAAAATGTGCTTAAAAACTCTTTGTTGGAGTACCTACACTAGATACAACCTTCCTCATAATTTGATATAAATCCAAATTGCAACAACTTATTAAATTGTCCTTTAAATTTCGTGTCTTCTGTTCGAATTCATTTGCTATAACAAAAAGCAAGGATTATTTGCTAATATCAATTCCAACAATCATTGTTTTGAAGTTTCAAAGGGATTATGAAAGTGTTGACAGGGCGCACATTTTCAACATGAAGCGCTGCCTTGCCTCGTTAAAAATGTGCTTCGGCCAAGACTTCCATACCCAAATGAAACTTCAAAATAATGCATTCAATTCTAAAATGTTTAAAATAAAACAAATTTAGTGAGAATTTTATCAATCTTTTATATTGGAGATAAATTTTAAACGATAATGATAATTTGAAGCAACGGCAGTAGAATACCGAAGGAACAAGGGAAGTGATGCATTAAATTCTTATAATTACATTTTAAAGCCGAAATTAAAAAAAAAAAAGTTTACAGGAAAGTACATTATATACATTGGGATTCTATCTTTACAAATTTATTCGCCACGTGAACATGTGGTCACATGTGTTTCATGGGAATTGCAGCTTCACATTGATATGCCACGTGATCGATGTTCATCTATGAAATTAATGGAATTCAAATTAATATGCATGAAATGTAATTATCTGACTGAATGCATTTCAAGCAGAAGCAACTATTGAATTTCTCATCTTTAACATCTAGTTGTCGTCACATAAAAAATCATTTCCTAACAACAGTAAACGTTAATAAAGCAGTTAATTTCACATTTCTACGCTTTATAAAAGTCAACCGATTGTGCAAATTTTAAATGATCTGATACATTTGTGCTTCTGAATGTTCCCCCTCAATTGTAGATGCAAAAAGTCTATATGTAAATAAAAATAAAAAAAAAATAAAAAAAGATTGTGATTGATGGATGAGTTCCCTCTAGTAACGGTAAGTTTTGGGATAGTTTCATTGATGGCATCGATGGTGTTTAATAGTAATTTAAAATATAGATGGTAAGGCATTGATGAATATGCATTCGGCATATACCCTTGTTACGTATATGAAGGTATCAGTGATACTAAAATAACTGGTTTAGTTTTTCCTAGACAGGTAGTGCAGGTAGTCTCCTTTATACTGCAAACATATTCTTTAACTTGTAAACCTGACTGTCTTTTGAGGCTTCCTAAAGTTTGAATTTTTCATCTTACGAATGATGGTCATGTATTTTGCAGTTACAAAATTCTTCCAGTGTGATTAAATCGTTCATGAGTAATGAGTGCTAATTGAATATTTAATATTGTCTTTTGCTTTTTGTCTAGGCCTTATTACAGTCATGAGTGATCTCTTTAAAAGCATCCATCTTTTCTTTCTCTTCGGTTGTTACATCTTTTGTTAGGTCCTTAATCTCCTTTTCAAAGTCCATCCATATTTGTTACTGTTGGTGCTATATGTCCAGGAACGTGGCATATTGAACAAGTTTTCAACGAACAAAAAAATATCAAGATCCTTTTGAGTTTAGGTTTAGACCATCCAGTTTATTTTGCTGTCCACTGTTTACTTGGTAAGTCTTCCTTTATTATTTTCTCTTTGAGGATCATTTTCACCCGTCTTGACCGTTTTCAGATTCTTATTTTGCTCCTATGGCCAACAGGCAGTTCTTCATTTTCACACATGGTAGTTATGTGATAGCTGTATGATTATGGCATCTGTAAAGCACTCCATGTATATACTTGTGCATAGTCCATGAAGTCGGGAACCAGCAGCGGGAAAAATCCTTGATCTCAAAAGTCGAGCTGACAATATACTGTATAACTTAGAAATATATCCTTGAATATACGTCACAATTTTCCTCTGTCATGAGGATTGTTTGATTATCCTAAACGCACTAATATATACCTATTTAGAACTAATGTTCGTACTTTCATGTTCTCTTTGACACTTGTTCGTGCTTTCATGTTCTCTTGGACACTTGTTCGTGTTTTGATGTTCTCTTTAACACTTCATAAGATTTGTCCAAAACGATAAAATATTAATGGATATTGTTTCAAACGAAACACATCACAGTATTTGTTCCTATCGGAGTTAAGGTAATAGAATAATTGCTGAAAAGGAAGAAATAGTGTTCCAATGTTTATAATCTTCTATAAATATTTTTGTGGGAAAAGGATGACAGCGATTGTAAGAACATTTTGCCAGGTATCCTTACTGGTTAAATATGTAGGTAATGGCCTCTACAAAATATTTGCCAGCGTTTGAATAATTCCGCAAAGAGATTGTCGTCCACTGGTGATTTTGCAGTTTCTAGGAGATCGATTGCTGTTTCTACTTCATCAGAGGTGATTTCATAGTCTAGATTATGTGGAATGTTTTCTTCTGGATTGCAGATCTGTTGATATTCTTCGGAGTTGTGGGTAAAAAATTGGATGTCAAACCTGTCAGGCTTCAGGTGTTGGCCTTCAAAAAAGGTTCTCCGCCGTGCGCGGTCCCGGCTGAAGAATAGGCCCGCAGCATCCTCTGAGCTTGGAGTATGAGCCATCCTAACAGAGGACCCCGAGGGAACCCCGGGATATAGAAATAGGACCCAGTATCTCCGGCTTGCGGGGTGTGACCCCTACTAAACGGAGGCTGACCCCGAGGGTCCCGGGATATAGAAATAGGACCCATTCCGTGGTTGTGCGGGATTAATAAATACACAACCCATCTTTCGGATGGGATGTAAACTCAGGTCCACGTGTTGGGAGAAATGCCACGCTTCCTGCACGTTAAAGAACCCTTGTAGCAAGCTCTTTTTGGGGTGGTCCGTAGGTGATCGGCTACAAGGCTAAATTCCCCGCCCTTGACGATTTCACCCTACTTTTCCAGTGGCAGTCAGAATTTCCCGTCCCATGGCCCTTTCCATACCCCAAAGTGATTATTTATCAACAAACTTGTTCTCGTCTTGATATAGCTGAAATATTGCTGAGTAGACGTTAAACAATATTCAATAAATCAAAAAAGGTTCTCTGAAGTATCTGTCCATTTTCATCGTTGGAAAAAGCTGGTGGGTGATTATTTTCAGTCAGTGGTAATGCTTTTTTCTTGGCAAGTTTTCGATAAGCTGTCCATGTTTGTCTCGAGTCTTTTGATTTATTTATTTTCTCGATTAGGATGGAGCCCCAGTTGTCTATGGCATTTTTCTTTTGTTCTTCAAATCTCATCTCTGCTAAAATGAGTGCTTCTTTGTTTTGTGGTATGTTTCTCTTTCTATATAGCTTCTGTCCGTATTTCAAGTTCTTTTTTGCTAGCCATACTTCCTCATTCCACCATGGAGGCATAGTGTTCTTTCTTTTCTTTTACGTCTTTTTATGTGATGATTTCACTCATGGTTTCATCAATTATGGTCTTAAATGATTGATATGATTCCTCTATTGTACTTTGTTCTATGGTAACCATCTTTCCATTTTATCCTCTATAGTTTCAATCCATGTATTCCAATTTACCTTGTTTAATTCCCAGATTTTCTTTTTGGTTGGACTGTTTGTTGCTTTGCATACACCAATTTCTAATAATACACAGTACATCAATTTCTAATAATACACGGTGGTGGTCTAATCTTACATTTTTGTGTAAAAGTGTTGTACAATCTATTACTGTGTTTCTTATATTAGCTGTTACTAATACCAGGTCGATAATGATGTTGCTATTTTTTCTGGTGGGTTGGCCATCATTTATGCAGCTGATATTAATGTTCTTCATTTAGTTCTCTACTATCTCCCTGCTTTTTTTCTTAAATCGTTATTCTATTCCTGGCTTTATGCGTTAAGATCCCCCATGATAATAAGATCCCCATGATAATAAGATCTAATTTGTTATTGTTTTGAGTTCTACTTACATTTTCGACAAGTTTTCTAGCTGTTCATTTTGTTCTGGTGGGATATATGGTGCCAAAAGGTGGAAATAAAAGTTATAATCTGTTTGTATTTTAACTGCAGCGCTTTCATATTTATCATCTTGGTACAAATCTATCTGTATGCCAGTGAAGTTAGTTTTATGGCTATTTATAAATATTGCAACACCACCTCCTTTTCTTGGTATATCAATTACTTGCCAATTCAGAAATGAAAGTTTTTTTATTCTCAACTTGGAGTGTTTCATTTAAGCATAAAATGTGTATTTCATAATTGTCCACCAACTGTGCTAGATAAGTATATGTTGTGCTAATAATTTGTGCTAATAATTTTTGGGTAATTTACCCCAAAATTATTAATATTATTGTACCTATAGACTAAATAATAGATCCCGATAACGAACTACCCGACAGTAGTTTTACCAGGTTTATGTATAACAACATAACGTGCAATAAAGGATACAGAGAACAAGTATATTCTCAATATCTCCTGTTTAATTAACAGATAGCGTTCTTTTATCTAAGAACAAATTTTGTCGTGATATGTGCGCCTTCAATTAATTACAGGTGAAAGAAGTTTTATACTATTTGGATATCTAACACTATTTACAATCATTGTGGCATCTCAAATAATTGATTAATTAATTAGAGCTCAACGTCCAGTGAGCAACATAGCCATATCAGGACGAGAACAATGAAATTAACTCAAAACTACAAGCAGAGGAACACAGAAATAAAATGGGGACAAAGTGTCCCGGAAAGAGGGAAGAAATGGGTAGGGGCAGGAAATTTAGCCTTCAATACGAGCCACATTGACTAAACAGAAAATACAATAATTGGAATAACTGTTCCACTTTACTCCAGGCCTAATATCCTGGGAATATTACTGCAACTTTCAATAAGTATATTTACACTTGTTAAAGAGGTAAATATGAAATAAATGAACTGTTGAATCAATCATACAATGCTCGGTGGTATCCATCGGTACAAGTTAAACAATACAAAGAATCATGTCCGTGATCGGACGAAGGTATATTGTCGGTTTTCCATCGACAATCACTCTGACTTCTGTTTTTCTAATATATTCATCGGATCCCTGATACTAGTATGTGTTCGAGATGACATCAATCGTCAACTGCTTTTGAAGGCGTTCCTGTCCAACGTGTAGAACACGTTTTATAGAGTTTCCGCTTCTTCGCCTTGGTTTGGAAGTATTGTTAACCCAACAAATCCTAGGTATTTTTGGTGCCGTCGGGCACGGGTCGTGAGGTCCGTAACTCATATCTGGAGATTCTCCATTGACAAAAAAGTCCTTTTTCCTAGTTTCCGCTTCTTCGCCATCGGTTGGAGGTATTGTTTACCCAACAAATCCTGGGTATTTTTGGTGCTGTTGGGCACGGGTCGTGTGGTCCGTAGCTCATATCTAGAGATTCTCCATTGACAAAAAAGTCCTTTTTTCTACAATCCAGTATGACTTTTAGATGTCGTCTTCAGTTGGCACAACATAGAGATCTATTCTATACTGCGTAGCTTTTCCATGGTCAATCACTGTGTTTTCCTTCTGTGTCATATTACATACAGGTTCTGACTCGGTACCTGTGTCAATAGACTTCTTAGTTTNAGTAATATCAAATATAGCTAAGGACAAAACTACGATGGAGGGAGTTAATCCTTCGGTTTTAGAATTTACATAAGTTTAGAAAATATTAATTGAACAAAGTGTACACATGAGATATTATCTCATGTACAAGTACACCATATCTAAGAAAAATAAAGAAAATTTTTCCACGTTTTCCATTCATGGGCTAAGTCTTCTAAAACGACCCAGTTGATCGTCTCTTGGATTGAATCCCGAAGGATAAGTTTCCCGCGTATGACAACGAGAGCAAGGAGTTCAAATGGGTCGTTCATCCTGTCAATGGTTGAAAGTATCCCTCTATGAGTCATTGGTTTATCTTCTGAAGATATCTACGACTGGATTTTGTCAGTATTCAAGTCCCAACATTGTCCTAAACTCCACTGTAATGGTTTATCATCAGCTCCTAAGTCTAATTCTTTAAAATTTGAAGCGAGATCACTTGCAGCAAATGTGGCCATAAAGTCGGAACTATTTGGTGCAAATTTGTGAAGTCCGAGATTCAAGAATTCCAGAGCCCCCTTTTGTATCCTGCAAGGTTTAATAGCCTGTTTATCGTTTGGGCAGGGGCGGAAATTGACCCAAAATATACGTAGGAATCTCGGGCAACCCGTTCATCGTTTGGACAGGAGCAGGAAATTAACTCGACATCGACGTAGAAATCTCGGGTAACGAATTCAATATCTTTCTTTCCATATTTTGGTTCCGCGGCATCTGCAGTTTTCTTTAGGCGCAGTGTGGTGACAGTAGGTGATGGGCTAATTTAACATTATTTTCCTTGAGCAATTTCTCACGCTCCTCTGGAGGTTTGGCTTTGAAACCCCTTCACTCATTAAATTGGTGCTTTACCTTGTGTAGGATACAGATATCTAGAGTCTCTTTACCGGATGTTGTCTATCCAAGTCTTGCGTGTGGTGATTCTAGGTCTACTATTAGATTGCTGCTGAGTAGGATAAGTAGCTGGTTGTTGGTCATTGTAGTCCATAGTTATGTAGGGGTCTTTCTTTAGTGTGAACATTTCAGAAATGAAATAGCAAATTCCGTGAATGGCGGAAATGTTACGTTATGCCTGACTTTACAGGTAACTGCCCTCTGGCTCCATTTCTCCTGAAGTCCATACGGTAATTTATTGACTATCGGTTTCACACCTGACACAGAGTCGAAATATGCCAGAAAGTTTGCGAATGCTGGATTTCTCTTCACAAACTGGATCTCTGTCAGTTTTTGAAATTTGTCAACTTCTGTTTTAGTGAAGCCTCTAACATCTCAGGCGCACCATATAATTTATCTAAGCGTGCCCATAGTTCCTTTAAACCAAAGGATGGATTATCAGCATTACACAATGGAATGCTTTCAGCATGTTTGGATGATTCTGATCCTAACCATTTAACTATTAAGTCTGGTTGTTTTCTTTCAGAAATGCCCGATTCTTCAATCGTAGCCGAGAAGTTTGATTTCCAACCAAAATATGTCTCTGGGTTGTCCTTAAACTTTGTACTTGGCTGTAGACGATGTTGTTGCTAGTTCAGCACTGATATTCTGCAGCTTTTACCGAGCATGGTCGCATACTCTTTGGTGTAGGTCCAAGAGATCCTCAGTGGCGAGTTTCCACGTCTCCGTTAGCCTTTATAGAAATTTGACATAAATGTCGGACTGTCGTCGATATTTTCCGAAAGCAGAAATTAGACGCCACTCAAGCCTCTGCACTGTGTTTTTACCTGTCATCTCTGGGTTATATTCATCAAGACTCGACTATAACTCATAGAGGCGTTATCTTTCCAACGTGGTTTTTTTGTTACTTGATGTAGGGTTCTCTACCCTTCTCGGTAAGACTCCGTGTTATGGATTCGGAGGAAAGCTCCGTAAGGTCATTTTCTGTACGGGGGAATGTCCCCCGCTGTATTATGAGGACTCGTGATCAATTGATCTTGTTCATGCACGGGGATGGCGTCCCCGGTTGTGCTATCAGTGTGCATGACTATTGCTCTAGAAAACTTGATAGATTGTGCGTCAATTCACTCGTCAATTTACTGTGCTGGACCGGATCCAGCCAGCTTAACTCTAGTATCTTATGTAAAATCAGGGATTGGCCAACATAAAAACTAGAAAAGAGGGTGAATTCGACTTGCGATATTGTATTCGATCGATACGTGACTATTCACGCAAAGATACAATAATATTAATAATTTTGGGGTAAATTGACGGTAGTTTTACCAGGTTTATGTCTAACAACAAAATAACATGCAATAAAGGGTACAGAGAAGAAGTATATGTAGCAGAGTTTCCTCCGTATAGATATAAATAAACACATATCTCAAGGTTCATAGGTTTTTTACTATCAAAAAGACCCTACAAAAACAATATAACAATAATAAATACCTTGAATTAATTCTATATTTAGGCATAAAACTATAAATACAAATACAGAAAATGTCTACCATTTTCTAGTTGTATCTCATTGTTAAAGACGATATGTTTTCAGTTAATCAAATGATGACGCTGTGTAACCATTATGTGTCACGTACATTTACCAATAAAATCCTAATAATACATACTGTTGTAAAATCAATAGTTGCGTAGCTCATAGTAATTATTCTAATTACTATTCAAAATATACAAAATGCAGTTAAAAAATAGAATATCACAACGAAGCAAACATTACAGCGAAAATAACAAAAAGCTGCATGCGTATTAAGCAGGCAAATACCGTAAATCTAAGCCATAAGCATAGCAAACTAAGCTAAAGCAAATATTCAAATTTATACAACTAAACCTACCTCGCATGAGGTGCAGAGGTCAAATAATAACCAAATAACTTCTAGTCTCACAATCAGCAATACAACTTTACATTTTCCACCTGAAGAGACAAATATTAAAATCATAACTAACTTGTTAAAATTATCCCGTCAATAATAAAGAAATCGGTTGTCTCCTTTTTTCATTGACTTGGGTTATTTACATTTTATACTTTTAAGTAAGCTTTAAAATCTGTATCACTCTCACAATCTTACTAAATAAAATTATGGTTTACATTTATTTAGTTGTAATTAAGGTTTCAAGTATTTTATTCAAAAACTTGTAAAATTAAAATCATCTATTTAACTTTCATATCATCCATATTAAATTTCAATGGTGAATAAAAGGATATGGAGTAAATGCACATGAGACAAAGTCTCTACAAATACATGGTAAAAAACAAGCATATTCAACTCAAATTTAATATTTATATCAGCTATCATACTCTCATTCACAGACTGGCACTCATTTTTCATACTTCTGGAATCATTCATTCAGGCAATTAATAATAAAATATTATTTGTAAATTAGTAGAATATGAGAGTAACTGACCTTCATAATAAGAATACCATATCCAGATGAGAAATATCAAAATTTCCACAATATTATTTCACAAAACTATCAGACTCAAAATGGCAACTGCCTTCTCCAAAAGTCTAGAGTCAATTGACCAGAAACAAAAGATTGGGACAAAGGATTCCCGCCTAAACTTTGACATCTACCTGACCCAGGAAACCAACCAATTAAAACAGTAAAAGTCAGATATTCAAAAGCTAATGAATAAAATAACTGGATATTTCTACAAAATAAACAAAATTATTTAAAATATAGTTAGCATCTCTGCGTGGACGCCAATGATACTGATCTGAACTGATGTTAATGCATCTGTATACGAAACACCAATGGACTACTATGGATAATTGCTGTTAAACAGACACCAGAAAAAAACTCAAACAATTGTCAACGCCGCCTCTGTCAATCACTTTACCAAAGTCTCGCCATTTTTGACTATTTCGAAGGCTCTACAAAAACATCAACATAAAAACACCAACGTAGATACAAATTTGCAAAATTTAACATTGTAAATTGTGTGAGATATACAGATAGTATTAAATTTCTTTAACCTGTAATTAATTGTGGACGCACATACAACGACAAAGATTTTTTCTAGGAAAAAAGACTTTACCACATATAAACATTAATTCACTTTATATGTATTGGTGGCCACAATAATCTTGGGTCACTGCTCTTGTGACCATGTTGACTGCTATCTTTTTTTGTTAATTTTTTTTTTGCATTTTTTAGATGCTAATCATTGTAATTATTACAAATCAATGTATTAAATTTATTTGTAATTGTTCAGCTCTTTATGGGCGTCATGATTGACAATAAAATATATTCTATTCTATTCATATATTCTCAATGTGTGCTATTTATCAACTAGCGTTCTTTTTTCCTAGAAAAAAATCTTTGTCGTTGTATGTGCGTCCACAATACAGATGGTGGCATTGACCCCTCTGTCATGTTTGCACGAGCATATCAAAATTTTAGAACATGGCTACTACTGTAGAAAAATGTGCGCATTCATGCGATGCAAGAGGTAGGCGAAACATATCCTGTGTCAACAGTTGATGTTGAAATATGCCCATACGTTTGACATGTTGAATAATGCTGAAATATAGCACTTTTGGTAGAGTGTTATCTTTTCCTGGAGGTTAATTCTTGAAAGGATAACTGGCGATATGGACTTTAATAAGTATACTTCCTGTTGTTTTTTAACGTTGAATCAACGTATTTATTTCAACACTATTGATATAAACGTTGAATCAGCATTGACATTTCAACGTTGAAATGTTTTTGTTGAACTGTTGAATCAACGTTGAATAGAAGTTGATCAACGTTTTTACAAAATTCCACTTTGGTTCAACGTTTTTTTCAACATGATTTTGTGACCGCTGGGGTTTTACTATCATATATTAATATCGATCCCCGGTCTAGAATGACAAGTATGAAATTTTGCAGAAGTTTAAGTCAATTTGACAATCCATGTACTCATATAAGCCGCCATTTGGATATCTAAGCTGCAAACTGATAGGTTTTGATTATCGAGTGATGCCTCCTAGTATACGTAATAACGACTTCAGGACACATTGTACATTAAAGATAAGAGCTCAGGGCACAGAAGTAGGGTCATTAAGGCGTATATTTTGTTCATATTCTGGGTTATTTTTCAGGATATGCCCAAATGTTGTCGAAAAACGTGTAATGTGATCTCTGGTACGTGTACTTCTTAAAGATAAAAATTAATATAAGCCACACTTGTGTGTTTTCTTACTTATTAGCAGTCGAACATGGCTGTAAATAGCCATTTGTGTCCATCTTATCTATTTACAGTGTTTTAGAGGATGAAACTTCTCAAAGGACACCGAGAACCAAAACCAGTTTTTTGTTGCATGTGTATAAACATTTTCCTTTCCAAATGGCAGTTAGTTTATTTTAGGTCTGGGGGTCCTATGCAACGCATTTTAACAGAAACCTACGAAAATTGTCAAACTATGTCAAAATTGCATTCAAGTAGGAAGTTTAGTGGCCGAATCTTTTATCCAAATGTATTAAAATGCATTTGAATTGAATTTGTTCTGATATTGTACTTTTTGTCACATTCTTTTGTTTCTCAAGATAGTGGTCATAGAGATAGTAGCCTATTCGTATGTTTATTATCCCGGAAACTGGATAGAGAAAGGGGTTTGGGTACCATTGAACCGGTTTAACCTTGCCACTGGCTTTTGCTTGTGTCGATACCAAGTCCGGTATTCAGAGTTCCTATCATTATTCATGTTTGTCTGTAGGCTATTATGTGTTTTTTGTGCGGCTCCCTGGTGGATTGTGGCATGTCTTGAACTTATTATGAGGTTTGAGCAAAGCTTATTGTGGAAGGGCCTCATGGTGACTTCAAGATGAAGAACAACAATAAACGCGTTGTTCCTTTGCTTATTTTTACCATTTATTTGTAGAGACTTTGTCTCATGTGAATTTACTCCATATCCTTTCATTCAGCATGTGATGGTAATTTCGGCTACTGTGCGAATTTACTCTTATTTTGACTTTGTAACAAGCTATATCTAAAACTTAATCCTATATTGACAGGATTGTTTGAATCCCCACAGGGCACGAATGTTAAACCTATCCAGAACTTGTGATACATAATTAAAGTTCTTGCTTTCATGTATGCTATTTAATCTTTCATAATGTTTGTTCCAAAAGGATAAAATGTCATAGAATACCCCCTTTTCAAAGGAATAAACCCGGCACCTGAATAGGTTTTCAGGGGCTTTGGCTACAGAGCTGCCGGGCGCGTCCCCAGGTGGTGGATAGGGGAATGCCCTGTCTTTGCGGGGTAGTCAGGTCATAATAGGGAAAGCCTGACCGCGAACCATTGTAGCCAAACTGTGTGGAGAAACGCCACGCTCCATGCAGTATAAAGACCCCTTCTATATTTCTCTAAAGAGAGCAGACGCACTGGGTGTCGTATAGAAGGCTAAATTTCCTGCCCCTACCCATTTCTCCCCTTTTCCAGTGGCAATCAAAAGTCGTTGCCCCGGTTGTCCCTTCCACCTTTATTTCTTTCTTCTTTTACTTACAATTTGTTTTGAATTGATTAACTTGTTCTCGTCCTGATATAGCTGAAATATTGCTCATTGGACGTTAAACTCTAACTAATCAATCAATCAAAGGAATAAATATTACAGTATAATTATTGCTCCTAACGGAATAAACTTTATAAAACAATTGTTACAAAAGGCGAAATATTATTCCTATGTTAATAACATTTCTTCCAAAGTTGAAAGTGTCATCCATAATGACTTAATCTAGTACAGATTTAGGTTGATAGGGTAGTTTTTATCAGATAACAACCAATTTATTTTTGTATGTGCAGTAGACCCATTAAAATATTAACAATTTATAAATAGCATCATTTGAACTGATATGTGTACGTCGAAGTCATAGATTTTTAACAAAAATTTTGTGTATTTTTCGCTCTATAGCAATTCTGTGTATATGTCGAGTTACCAAAGTTCTTCGAAACAAAGCATTTAGTTCCAGAGAGATACGTTTTATCGGGAAAAGGGAATAATGGAAATAACAGTAACTCCTTCTATTCCAATGGTGGATGAAAAAGTACAAATAGTTATTTCTGGATTGAAATCATGTCAAAAAGCCACATTAAAATCTTCATTTACTGACAACAAAACAGAATTTTTCTCTGTCGCCTGTTTTGTATCAGATGTGGAAGGAAATGTTCATGTCCATAAGCAACCATCTCTGTGTGGTACATATACAGGTAAATTTTATTATTTTACAGCTGATTGAATTGTAATATGTACAGAATTGATTTTTATAAAGATAATT
>MJUU01049330.1:91517-103336 GCA_002080025.1 Modiolus philippinarum
GGGGTATGGTTTTTTTTTCTGGACAGAAAATTTTTTTCTCGCTTCGCGCGAAAACATTATTTTTTTTACGTCTTTCAACAAAATATTTTTTTCAAAATTAACATTATTTTTTTGGGCAGAAAGCCTCCTTCAGGAATTTATTTTTCATCATTTTGGCAGCCAAAATATTTTTTTCACATAAAATCAGCACCAAATTATTTTTTAGAAAAAAAAACCATAGCCTCCCCCCCCCTTTTTCAAGTTAAATGGTCGGTCCCTTACCTACTATGTGCTGGATTACTAAGCTTCACAAAAATCCAACAAACATCGTTTTATTTCGGCTTCAAGTTATTGTTCTGCCACAAATTTGTCCATTTTTATTAACCAGTGCACTTACTTGAATAAAGGATTTAGTAATAAAATATGAAAAAAGATATCAAACTCTGGTTAAATTACTTTTGAAGTGCAAAAAATTCCAATGAAGTTTTAGATTAATTACAATCTATAAAAAAGACCAGTTTCATCCATTGACAGTTATGATTTTTCAACGCTTTATACAACCCTTCCGCATAATTTGATCAGATCAGAGTGCCAATTAAATTTTTTCTGGTCTTCAGTTCATTTGCTATAACAAAACGAAAGGATTCTTGTCCAATATTACTTATAACAAACATTGCTCGCGGACATGTAATGATATGATTAAGACACTAACTCTCTTGCCAGACAACGTGTATGATCATTTTTGCAACCTTGTTTATCAACAGGTCATCGGAATACTCATGGGTACTAATTGTGCATCTCTCACTGCAGATCTTTTTCTGTTCTTTAAGAACGGGACTTCATGAAAAAATACAAAATGAAACTGTACCAAAGAGTGATAAACTTATTTCAACAGCAGGTACATTGACGATATCCTTACTATTGACACTTCCAGTTTTTAGATGATGTCGACATCATTTACCCACAAGAACTGAAATTTAATAAAGAAAGCAATGATTCTAAATTTTGCCCTTTTCTTGATCTAAGTATCATCATCAAATCCGGTAAAATAAAAACTAAAATTTATGATAAAAGGGACGATTTTGATGTCAAAACTACTCATTTCCCTTTTTCTTGACGGAGATGTTCCTCTAGCTCCACCTTTCAGGTGTATATATCACAATTCCATCTTTTATTTTTCAATTTTATTTTTACGTTTGATATAATATGTATATATACTTTTACCTTTCATCGCAGTTCGACAAGTCTTTTGACTTGTTCGTGTTTTTATCTGAACTGGCTTGATAACACGCGTTCTACCCTTGACGAATTTGATGAGCGTATACTTACGCTTAAATCCAAACTTTTACAACAAGGATACAGATTTCATAAATCATTAATTACTTTTCAGACGTTTTACAGAAGATTTGAACATTTGATATATAAATATTACGTGACTCGTCTACAGCTTATTATTAAGGGCAACTCTCACACTCGATTTGATGGAATTGTTGTTAAAAATGCCAGAAACTGGTGAATATTCATAAGGTAAGTGAGAACCCAACCGTCAATCCAAAACAAAAAATAATACGATGACGTAACTAACATTCTTTAAAGTGGATATCGACGTTAAAGTCTGTCTCACTTCCTTTGGATGATGGAAATTCTCTTCTGCTAACTTAAATGTTGCATATTTCCGCACCTGATTTTGCATGGTTGTGTAAAAATATTATACACTTCTGGAACCACTTTTAATTTGATGATTTCCAATACATGTTGAAAGAAAAACACTTTTTAAAAATGCTCCATGCTTTTAAATGGATGATATTTTCCGCGCACAATTATCGACTAGACTGGACCATTCTGAAATAGGTATAAGCAGGTATATCCTTAAGTCAGATGATAAACAAGTCTCACTTTGGCTTTTACCATGTGCTTGGAACCCCTTTTGATTGAAGAAAAAACATACCGTAAATGATATAATTCAACAAAATACTTAAACATGTAATTGAAATATGCATGCATTAAACCCAAAAGAAATATTTGAAATAAATTGTTAATGTACTGCTAATTTCTATTCGGTGTTTACAAACAAAGTGTCCGTGGATAACAATTGTTAACCCCGAACGAGTACACCTTGCTATTATTAGGTAGGTCAACTCGGGTCATCTAATTCATCAAGTTACTTGGTCGCCCTTTAAATAGAACAATCGAACACTTAGAAATTTTCACCTGTTTGTGAAAATGTACGTGACTGCAGACTTTTGTACAGGTCGTAAACGGCGAATTCAACGTTTTTCAGTTATGTATGATCATTCTTGATATACATACCAAATATGATAAAGATCAAAGTAAAATTAAAGCTGAAATCATGAGATTCCCATTATCTAAAGGAAGTGATGTATGTTCACAATTTTGTAGTATTCATAACATTTCAGTTTTCTTGCTAAATATATATGAACTTTCTAGACGGCCTGTAAAATTTGGTTTTACATTAAATTATTTATATCAGAAATAAATAAATTGAATTCGGTACTTGATAAAATATCTGTATTTGCTAAATCAAACATTGTATTGGGCCGTGCGCTGTTTGAGAAAGTATTTGCTCCAATTTTAATATATTTCATTTAAGCGACTAAGATAATAAACGCTTCATAATGCTGGAGATGTATATATTAAGAAAAGTTATTCTAAAATATTTTCAAGGTGTTCTAAATTATAACAAGCTGAATAAACCACACATTAATGTTTCTTAGGACATTCTTAGAACAGTCAGTCTTTCGAAAGTATATGATGTAGTAAAATAACAAAAAATGCATATTCTTTTATTTTCATTTGAGATTACAGTCCAGACTACATTTTCAATTTTTTAAGTTTGTTTTGATATTGTGTTTTCTTTGTAATTGATGCAAATTTATTCGTGTTATTTCTAATTTCTAATTTCTAATCACTAGTCCATTAGTCAGACTTGTCTGGCACGAAAATTTACCTAGCGATTTATAGAAATTTACCGTTTTATCAAAATTCTATCCCTTTAGAAAAACTACGGCTTCATTCCGTGTATGGCACTCGGTGGATGTCCTTAGTACTGGATTTGGTTTCCTATTTCGATATTTTTGGTAATGAGTACTTCTTTGTTTACAATTTTTTGATAATGGCTTTCCATATTATTTGATTTTAATGCTACTGATGAGAGGTTACTCCTTGAAACACGTGTACAGCATAACTAAATTTACTGTTCATTTTTGCAACTTTGGTATTTTTGTATTTTAGAAGAAATAAAGAAATGGATGAATGGATTGTAGACCACTTTTCAAACATTATCTATTATAAATAGAAATGTAATCATTATATCATTATATCCAGGGAACTATATGATATGTTATATAGTTTCCTGCTATATCTCAGCATTTACGAATTGCATAAAAAAAATACAAAATAAACAAAAAAATTTATTTTGTACTTTGAAACACGTTGAACATTTATTAAAACTGTTGTTTATTTTCTGTAAAATGAATGTTCGCTATACGGTTAACACGGTAGACACACACCTGCCAACCAATCAAAACGATTGTCTCAAACAACTTGGTATGCGAGCGCGAATCACAAAAATTATCAAAAAACTCAATTTAAGTTACCAAAACTTAGTTTTTCTCTACTTAAATTCAATTTAAGGTTGATAGACACTTATATTCATATCCGTGAAATTTTGCTAATAGTCGGCTCAATTGAAGAACCAATCCTACCGAATCGAAATATGTAATAAAAAGTATGGGTCACCATGCTTGTTTTTTTTTTTCGAGAATTGAGGTCAAAGTTTGCTCATTTTTAGCCACAATTTAACCAAAACTTACATAAAATGCACGGGGAAAATATGCAAAAGCAATTTTAAGCTAAATAGAAATGAACCTTTTATCAATGAGAATTTTCTGTATTTTTGTAAAAAGATAACTTATGATATTATCTATCCATCATAATGATAAAATGTATAGGTCACCATGTTTTTAACGACGATATTTTACGAAGTGTCCGGATAAAACATTATTTACGGGAAAAGGAAAGCTATTCGCGGCAAGATGGGCAAAATATGACGGTTCACATCTGTCAGTCTATTATGACGTTACAAAGGAAAGCTGTCACAATACTGTTCCGGTCTGAAAATCAAACCTAATCCGTATCCGACTCTTTATTTTTCAAATGCGCAAATGAATTGCGAAGCGCAACAGTGTCTAACTACCTTAAGTAAATTTCTCAATTTATGTTGTTCGGGCGCATTTAATGATAGTTGAATTGCCATTTCCTCAATTATCTTCGAATTTAGTAATTTAAATTGAACTTAAGTAGAGAAAAACGAGGTTGTAGTAACTTAACTGAGTTTTTTTATTATTTTTTTTCTAATTTTTTGTTTTTATTTTTATATATTTATATTTTTTGTGGTTCGCGCTTGCCATAGACATACCATTTAAACACTTTTATTTGTACGTTCGGCAATTTTACTACGAGTGTTAATTAACCCAAAGTGCAAAATAACTCTTAATTTTTTAATTGTGAGTTGAATATTCATTATTTTCAAAAAATGTCTTTAATATCTTTAAAACGGCAAATTTTTAAGTGCAAAAGCAGACCACAGACAACGCAGTATTTTTTACACATGGGAGTAGCAATTAATTGAACATTAATTGATTAACACTGTTGCCATTTTGAGCTGTAGCTGAATAAAACATAAAAAAGTGGAAAAAAAGATTTTCTGTTATGAAATAGCAAAATACCGAAGTTACTGTGAATTTATATTCTGCATATGCGCATTTCGACTACTTATGTCTCTTCAGTGCAGATAAAATCTAAACGTTTGGAAGACCATAAACTCAAAGATGTTTAATAACTGATAGAGAACAAATGACAAATATGATTTAAATATAAATCCAAAAATCAGCCAAGGACAGAGCTTTGCACGAGGCAGATACTCATTAGTTTTCAACAAAATTTACAAAAATTTAGATTGATTGATTGATTGAATATTGTTTAACGTCTACTGAGCAATATTTCAGCTATATCAAGACGAGAACAAGTTTTTAATAAATAATCACTTTGGGTATGGAAAGGGTCACTCTGACTGACACTGGAAAAGTAGGGTGAAATTGAAAGGGGCGGGGAATTTAGCCTTGTAGCCAATCACCTATGGACCACTCAAAAACAGCTTGCTACAAGGGTTCTTTAACATGCAGGAAGCGTGGCATTTTTTCCAACACGTGGACCTGATTTTACATCCCATCCAAAAGATGAGTTGTGTATTTATTCATCCCGCACAACCACGTACATCCAGTTATGGAGGGGTTGTAACCCACAGCCTGGATTACTGGGTCCTATTTCTAAATACCGGGGCCCCCTCGGGTAAAAAAAATAGATATTAAACAAATACCACTTTAAAATATTATTATGATTGTTTTTTCCTGTACACGATTGTTTTTTCCTGTTTTTTATTGGCTGAAAATAGCTTAAAGTTAATGATGATGTATGATGTCAACTTCAGATTAGCTATAGATAACTCACAGGCTGTCTTGAATGTATTGTCACCCTGCAATGAGCTAAAAATTTTCAACAAAAAAAATCAGACTTTACTAGTCAACACAATTATTGAAGAACAGCGTTATTTGATGATTTATTTGCATTGCATTATTTTTATATTTGTTAAGTCAATTTTATTTTTTTCTATACTGCACCATATTTTTGTCATAGATATAGTTGCTCAAGAGGAATGTTATTTCCCATTCCCTTATATGTTCTTTAACTGTATTAAAACAATAATATTTATCTTTCCATTTCCATCGTTTGTATAATGATTTTTAATTTTTACTTTTTAAACGAATGTAAACGACAGCAAAATTAGTTCGAGACTCACTCTTTTGTCTGAGATTCTTCTAACTTTTACCATTCTTATGACTTTATACGTTAATTTTACAGGCGTGGAAGGAATGGGACCCTTCTGGAGTATGGTACCGAAAAGAAAGGGTGACAGGTATATTAAACGTGATGTAACAACACCACAGGTGGTATACCTATCCGTGTATGATGGTCATTATTCCAGCACTGACAATTTTATATCGGCTCCAATCCTCTCAAAAGAATTAAAGAGGTGGTTCCTTCATAAAGCAGTTACTAGAAAGGATGTTAAAGTTGGTAGAGTAAGGGGGACACTTTTCATCGCTGAAGGTACATGAAACGCACCTCATAAAACATATTCTTACTAGACGAAAGTAAAACATAATTATAGGTTTAATAATAAGTGAGACTTGATATCACTTGTTATCAAATCGAGCTATTATAACAAAATAATTATAAAAGAGCTTCAAGAGTAGCTTATGATTTTGTAAATTCTTCTACTGTGTTCTCGTGGTTCTTCCAGTTATGTTATTACGATGGAAGAATTTAGTATGTCACGTGTTTGCAAGTTAGATGAATATTAACTACGCATGATTATAACTTATAACACATATAACAATCAATGTTATCATATGCAAAGCAAAAACCATAAACAACCATAAACAACGATAAGTGTTGCATATTTGTTGAACAGTAGGGTCAGTTAAATTGGGATCACAGTTTTAGACATTTATGGTCAAGTTCATGGTAGTTATAATAGTGAAGATATTTACGAATTATTTTTAACTAAATGCAGATGAAAATGTCTCAGCATTTTATCTCCGATTCCTATGTCAATTTCCACACCACAATGATCTTAATACAAAAAAACACAAGCACAGAATTAATGATATAATGATTGAATAGAAAAATTATTTTTAGCAATAAAACAATATACTTTAACTAAATAAAACGGATTCAACTTTGTAAAATAATCTAGTTTGAGAGAAAGAATTATATTGTGATTTTTAGAGACATAAGGGAATTATATGTAATCAGTTACATTGGTTTTTAATAGAAATTCTAGAAGGTGAAACTCTTATGAATCTTTACTGACAATGAATAGTCTTGTAGTCGAATACACGTGAGCCAGACAGCATTTTTGGATTAAAAAATATTTCTATATGATTGAAGTCATAAAATACAATACTGATTGAAAGGTAGATTCAAAAATTGTCCAGAAATTCCTGTCAGCAAATTTTAATTTGGACTTTTAGTGTTGCTATACCCTCAGTGTAGCAACAGTATAAGTCCAAATTAAAATAAACTACACAGAATCAAGTCATGAATTTCAGAACTAAATATAAAATTTGTACATTTGAAGGTAAGTGCAGCATTTTGTACATGAAGTTCTGGATTATGCCAGTTTGCAGAATGACCAATGATAATGTCATTTGGTCAAACAGACCTGAACACACGAATCTTTTTTTTTATTTCTCCTTCTTTCCCATAAATTGAAAAATAATGCAGATAACACGGAATAGAATAGAAAATAATTTCCATGACGTGATTTAGAACCAATGTGTGACCTCTCGAACAACGAATGAAAGCGCGGCTAAAAATTACATAATCATATGAAAGACCAATGAAATGATAGCAGGAAAGTTATCACCAAGTGGTAAGTTTTGAGTAACGATTAAATGCGAGAATTTTCTAATCGAGTATTTGTAGGGTGCCCAACCGACGATTTTTTCGAATTTGGGTTAACGGGATAACATACACCTGCATCATACTTTTTTGGAAAGAGGAAACAATGGCGCATCCAATAAGCAATGTCACAGAGATCGAATTTGGTCACACCTAGTTAAAATGGGGTTAAAGGTCATGTCCTGAAATTTACAAAAATCTCGCTTATCTAAAAGCTGGCTACATTTTACCAACCAATCCCTCACGAAATTTTTAAAAATAATTTTAATCTTATACAGGCAGTTCATTGTTTTCTTTTTTTTTTGAATGAATTGTCATTTATCTTCATTAAACAAGTTTCACGGTTAGCATTTGTTATTGTAGGTGTACCATTTTAAATATTTGCACATCAAATATATAAAGGACACTTTTTATTATCATGAAAAGAATTTTTTTGTTAAACCATTGTTTAAAGGAAACATTGAATTAAATTTTCAAGCCTCACCTCTTCAAAATTGAATAAAATCTCGACAAAATCACATTTTTGTCATGACTTGAAAAAGCACACAGTCCTATAAAACGTAATAAAACCAACAAAACTGGACCAAAACCCTATTGTATTATCTACATGGATATCGAAATCTCAAGTAACATGTATATGAAAATTCCAAATTCAACCAATATAAAATCTACAACAGATCCAAATAATTTGATAAGACTTGGTCCACCACGTTATTTTACCTTTATAAGCGCTTTCAACAGTTTCCAGATTTATCCAACGACCGATGGATCAAAAGAAGTGATGATCACAAAAATCGAAGTCCAAAGACATGGAAAATGCGATTGACACTTCAGATAACCGTAAAATTTTGTGATTTTTACACAAATTTGGTGCTTTTATTTGTTGATTTCTCTGTAATGTCTCATTTGGCACCAATATTTTTTGTCACTTATGTAGAGTTGATAGTTGAGCTTTATTAATATCATGTCGAAAATTCAGGTAAGTAAATTCGTATTCAACGAAATACAGGAGTTATTGGACTTTATCGACTTAATAGCTTAGGAACACTTTGTGGGCGCAACTTCTCGGAAACCACTGAGCAGATTGCTGAAATTTTGTTGAACATTTGCCACCATATGTTCTTGATCATATTATGCTGCCATTTTGATTGGAAAAATTTATCGGGAGTTATGGGACTTTATCGACTTAATGGGAAGACTTTGTGGACTCATCTCAAAGGATTTTGCTGAAATTTTGCTTGGCTGTGTGCCACCTAATGCAGTTGATCATATCCTGCCGCCATTTTGATTTGCAAAATTTGACATGAGTCTTTGGACTTTATCAACTTTACTGCAGCGGCGTGGGACATAGCTACGCATAGCAATCTTGTTATTTCTAGTAAATAGTTGTACAAGGAGTATCGTAAACGAGTTCTGGAATAAAATTTAGGTACTCCAACGAAGAATTTTGTAAGCAAAGTTTTATGATTGATCAATTTTTATCGCACGAATACATATTGATAATATGTTGCATGAAGACGCACGTAAAGTGTTGTATTTAAATTACAACTCATACTTTTCAACTGCAAAGTTTCAAATAGATTCATGAATGCACATAGGTGCACGGCAATTTTAATTTTTACTTGTTTTTGCAGTTTTCTTGAATTTTCGTCGTAGTTAATAGCAATTAGTGGTAAATGCACCGCAACTCCAAATAATTTTGAACCAGTTTTTCCTTTGCTCTAAATAGAACTGGTAAATGCGAAGAAAAAAGATACCGGAAGTGGAACAATCGCAATTTTTTTAAATGATGTTAATTTATCCTTAATCTTAATTTTTTGGGGGATTAAAAGTTCAATTTCTTATTATTGAAGCAGATAACTTTTTGCACCATTATATTCATTGATGCGAACATTCGTTTGAGTACCTATAAAATATCATTACATGGTGAACGACTTATCGGAATTAGGCTAACACATTGTATTTAATCTATTTTCACGAATCAAGGTAACAACCCACCAACACGGTTGAACATGTCCTTGAAATAAAAAAAAATGCAACAAGTTCACGCTTCACGAAAAACTATCCTCTAAGTGGATAAATGAAGTATGAAAATTTGTTGCAAATTTAAAAAAAAGGCAATCATTATAAATTTCATAGAATGGATTGGTAGGAAAATGAAAACAGTGATGATAAATTACACTATTACCTTTTCTGCATATGACATTTCCAAGTTTCGAAGGGGGCAAAATTCCAGAACAACTATTATCACTGTACTCAAAATTTAACTTGGCATGAGTTTTACTGTGAACAACTGAACACCTATGAAGAATGTATGAAATTTTGTTTACAAATTTAAAGTTAGATGTCCAAAATTCTTTAAAAATGTCTAGAATTCCCAAGCAAAACTTTTAATTGACTTGCTTGTTTTATCGTTTACAAACCAAATTGTATACATCTTTGTGGTATTTCGTATGCAATTTTAAAATAGAATAAACAGTAAGAGGATATGGCGTAAATGCACATGAGACAAAGGCTCTACAAATGCATGGTAGATCCAAGCATCGGAACAACGTTTTTATTTTTGTTCCTCATATTGAAGTCACTATGACGCCTTTCAGCGAGGTGACAATGAGCTTTGCGGATTGTGAAGAATGATTGCTAAACATAGCAAAGACAAAACAAACAAACAAGAATGAAAAAGAAAACCGAAAACTAAAGCACTATAGCAGTGTCCAGTGTGATCACTTTACAAAAAGGGTATCATCACGTGTTCCGGCAGTGTACATGTAAGCATGTTCGTATCCGTGCGTGGCACCCGTCACAAAACCAGCTAATTCAAATGAGACATTCGTAATATGAAAAATACCTCGAGTTATAAATCTTGATTGACATGACTAACAGTAATACTTATTTGTCTAGATTGTTCTTGATATTTCTGTTATATCCTGATGTTTAGTCATATGTTATAGATCTGTACATTTCTCATCTTGTTCTCGTCAGTTTGATAACTTGGCAATATCATTATTGTATATTCCTATTCAAGGCGAAGGACCGTTTCCTGGAGTGATAGATATATTTGGGGTAGCAGGAGGATTAGTTGAAAGTCGTGCTGCACTTCTTGCATCCAAAGGAATTTTATCATATGCACTTCCATACTTCAACTTTGAAAATTTACCTAGAAGATTGAAGGATGTAGATTTTGACTACTTGCGGGTATTTATTCGTGCATTATTTGTATAATAAAATGACAGTGTTCATGAAAGATTAAAATTTAAATTTTAACAGTTTCGGAAATTCTGAATTAAATTTGTCTTTCATACTAACTTGCATTATAAGGACTAATTCTTTACATCCAATTAGGGTTCCAAAAGTATGACCGCAATTTCACAGCAATACATTACATGTTTAGTGAATTATTCAAAGCTTTTTTGTTATCAAATACATTGATAATCGATAGTTAATCTGTATAAAATGATACATTGTTCCACTAGCTAACGAAGTTCTGCTTATGTATGATTTTCCACGATTTCCATAAAATAAAGAAATGCTGATATTACAGTGTATTTTAATCTTGCAGAAGTTATTTCAATTTATGTCTCTTCAGTGCAGATAAAATCAAACAAGATAAAGCGAACAAAATTTTAGATATATTTAATACATTACGGTACATCTGGTTAGAAAGAAAAAAAATGATTTCTCCTGCTTAGCTGCAAACTTTGGACAGTGCTAGCATGGTCTAAAACAGAGAATGTTGCAAAACCAGAGCTACTGACTCCGTCAACATAGAATGCGATATAAGCATGTAACCCTGTAAAAAGTTTATTGGTCGCATGTTTTGAAACTATGGTTACCGGAAATACTATTTAAACTTATATTTACTGTTTCAGTAATAATGCCTTTTCGTCATGACGATTTTCACTACCTAAAATACATGTTGTATTCGACTATCTAGTGAAATTCACTTCAGGGTTAATTCAGGGAGTATGTTCATTTGTTAGGCGTAATATTTTCAAATCTGTTAAAACGTAACATGCTACGAACACCAACGACGGACCAGCATATTTTCTAGGTATTATTCTCTTTAGGAGACCGTTGATTGGTTTAACAATCTTCCAAATATCGTCAAAGATTCTATAGGGATATATGGAAGCTCTAACGGTGGAACCATTGCTTTCATGCTTGCTATAGCATGTCCTCAAGTAAGTCGTTTTATAATATAAGTCAAATCTTTAGATATAACGGATAAAATCATTGTATCTCTCTGTGAAAATAATATAAAATTATGCACGCATATATTGTTTTAAAAGTAGTAA